>JAKWJD010001758.1:21273675-21506636 GCA_027705065.1 Solanum peruvianum
GGCATCAGTTTAATGATCATGCCAACATGCCTTTATAACTCTGGAAGGGTGTATTGGGTCCTCTCGATGGGGAATATACATCGAACTCCACATTTTTCTCATGTCGTTTTTATTATGTATTATTAGTAGCTCCCATAGGTCAGTCAGATTCCAGTGCATTAATCATTTATCCGTATATCCAGTATTCAATCTCAACATGTTATAAATTGGTCATCGCATTCAGTTATCTAAGCATTGAAAATCGATCTCATGTTATTATTATATGCTTATTTTTGTGCTTGTTCAGTTATGTATTATTTCATCTTTATTCTATCCTACATGCTCCGTACCTTCAAGTACAGACACATAAGTGCGCTACATCTTCATGGGATGTAGTTTCAGGTTCTCAACATCTAGATCACGCATAGATTGATATCTGATCTCAAGTTCAGCAAATTCAGTGGTGAGTCCTCATTCTCTAAGGACAATATTCATGGGTTTATTTTCGATCTTTTAGTCATTTACTTTCAATTTTTGCTAGACTTAGCTGGGGCTTGTCCCAATATTTCTAGTTAGTTTGAGACTTATTTTAGACATAGTTAGTTTCAACTTAGTGTTGAGTTAATAACTTCTTTGTATTATACTTATCGTTCTCAAATATCTCAATTATATAATATGGGTATTCCCCATCTTTTCAATTTATATTATGATTTAGCTTTTGCATTCATTTTATTAGCTTTAGTATAATCTTGATCATGCCAGAAGGGTTAGCTTTGGACCACTTGTGGTCCTAGGTTCCATGTTCGCGTCTCAGGGTAGCTCGAGGCGTGCCAAAACTTGGTATCAAAACACTGGGTTAAGAGTCCTAGGATGTCTTAAAAGCCGCACTATGTACAGTCCTTTTCATGGGTGTGTAGTGCACAACATCTAATGAGAGGGAGGATACAATGTGTTTTAGGAAAACTTCACTTTCTTGTTACTCTCATCGTGCTTAAGGTATGATCTTATTCCACTCTAACTTGATGTTCTATGTTTCAGATCATGCATCCTCGTAGATCTAATGCTAGGAACACAAACGCCTGGAATTGAACCACAACTCCTCCGGTCCTAGAGCAAGTAGTCTGCAATTTTGAGTTTAGAAGTGCTATACATATGTTGGCTCAGTGTGTAACAAACCAGAACAATCGGGTTCATGATCGTGTGAATGCAAATGGTTGATCAGCAACAACAAGGGTCCGTGACTTTTTTATAATGAATTCGCTTGAGTTTTTAGGTTCACAAACTAATTAAGATCCTTAGAATTTCATAGATGAGGTCAAAAAGATCTTTAAGGTAATGCAAGCAACTGGGAATGATCGGGTTGAGTTTGCATCATACCACTTGAAGGATGTTGGTCATATCTGGTACACCCAGTGGAAGGAAAATAGGGGTACAAATGCAACTCTTATTATTTGGGATTTCTTTCATGAGATCTTTCTGAAAAGGTTTTTCCCAATAGGGTTTAGAGAAAAAAAGGCTCAGGAGTTGATGAATTTGAGGCTGGGAAACATGATAGTCCAAGAGTGTAGGATCAAGCTTAACTAACTCTCCAAGTATGTTCCTCACATGGTTGCTAAGTCAAGAGCTCAGATGAATAAGTTCTTGTATATAATATCAGATTTGGTGAAAACTGAGTGCAGGAGTGCTTTGTTACTTGCAGATATGAAAATCTCAGTCTTATGACTCATGCTCGTTAGGTTGAGGGTGATAATCTTAGGGAACAAGCTAAGGAGAATAAGAAGCCTAGGACTGGTAACTATGACTTTTTTAAGCAGAAATCGGGTGGTGGAAATCGCTCGTAGAGCTAGCAAAAGTTGCTCCAGCCCCTTCGTCAGCTAGTGTTAAATCCTCCAAGAACAGATATGACCAAAAGGTTAGAGCACCAGGATCTAAGTCTCAGGGAAATTTTTCAGGCACCAAGACTTACCCCACATGCCCTAAATATAATAAGAACCATCCGAGTGAGTTTCTCGCAAGAAAAGAAGGATGCTTTGGGTGCATTCAGTCTGCTCACAGGTTGAGGGATTGTCCTTCTAGACAGGGTCTAGGATGTGGTAATGGTAAAACTCAGTGAACAACTTCATCAATACCAGTAAGTCGCCCGACTTGGCAGGATAACTTATGTGATACAAGTGTCAGTCAGCGTCAGAACAGGTTGTATGCTCTTTAGGCTCGCCAAGATCAGGAAGGTTCTCCTGATGTAGTTACTGCTACGTTGCGAGTCTTTTACCTTGATGTTTATGCATTGTTAGATCCAGGGGCTAGTCTTTAATTTGTAACTCCTTATATAGCAGTTAGATTTAGTGTGAGTCCAGAATCTCTCTCAGAACCTTTCTCATTCTCTACACCAGTTGGTTGGCTAGACGGGTATAAAAAATAGCCCTATCAGAGTATCTTAGAAAGTCAGCTCAGCAGATTATGTAGAGTTAGAAATTGTAGACTTCGATGTCATTCTATATATGGATGGGCTACATTCGTGTTATGTCTTAGTTGATTGTAGAACTAGGATTGTTAGTTTTCAGTTTACAGACGAACCAATCTTAGAATGGAAGTCGATTCATTTCTTACCTTAAGGCCAGAGAAATGATCTCTAAGGGTTATCTCTATCATCTAGCTTTGGTTAAGGATTCTAGCTCTGAAACCCCAACTCTTGAGTCAGTTCAATAGTTTGTGAATTTCCATAAGTATTTCTAGGAGACCTTTCCAGAGTCCTCCTGAAACGGAAATTGACTTTGGAATTAATCTCCTTCTAGATACCCACCATATGACTATTCGTCCTTATAGAATGGCTCTAGCAGAGCTTAAGGAATTGAAAGAGCAGTTGAAAGACCTTCTAGAGAAGGTCTTAATAGACCTAGTATTTCACCATGGGGTGCGCCAGGGTTATTCGTAAAGAAGAAAGATGGTTCTCTCAGAATGTCTATTGATTATAGATAGTTGAACAAGGTCATAACCAAGAATAAGTATCCCACAAAAAGGATTGATGACTTGTTTGACCAACTTCAAGGTGCTAGCTATTCTCAAAGATAGACTTCAGATCAAGTTATCATCATCTTAGAGTCATAGATAGCGACATTTCGAAAATAACCTTCAGAACTCGGTATGGTCATTACGAATTAGTAGTTATATCTTTTGGACGAACCAATGCTCCTGCAACTTTAGTGGATTTGATGAACAAAGTATTCAAATAGTACTTAGACTTGTTCATTATCGTCATTATTGATGATATCCTCATTTACTCTAGGATTGAGGAGGAACATGTGAGTCATTTGAGAATTATTCTACTAACTCTCAAGGATCGCCAATTATTCGCTAAGTTTAGCAAATGTGAGTTCTGGTTGCAATCCTTTGCTTTACTTGTTCACATTATATCTAGCAAAGGGATCCGAGTGGATTCACATAATATAGAAGCAGTGAAACAATGGCCCAGACCTACCTCTCCTATAGATATCAGAAGTTTCTTAGGTCTAGCGGGTTATTATAGAAGGTTTGTGGAAGGATTCTCATCCATAGCCTCAACATTGACTAGGTTGACTCAAAAGAAGGTCAAGTTACAATGGTCAAATGATTTTGAGAAAATCTTTTCAGAATTTAAAACAAGATTGACTACAGCTCTTGTCTTGGCTCTACCAGAGGGTTCAGGTGGCTATGTGATTTATTGTGATGCATCAAGAGTTGGCCTAGGTTGTGCGATGATGCAACGAGATAAGGTTATAGCATATGCTTCTAGACAACCTAAGGTGCATAAGAAGAACTATCCAACTCAAGACCTCGAGCTTGCAGCATTGCTGTTTGCACTCAAGATCTGGAGACACTACTTGTATGGTGTTCACTGATCATAAGAGCCTTTAGTATGTGTTCACCCATAAAAAGTTGAATCTTCGCGAGAGGAGATGGCTTGAGTTCCTTAAGGATTATGATATTATTGTTCATTATCATTCTGGTAAGGAGAATGTATTAGAAGATGCTCTTAGGGGATTATCATTGGGTAGTGTAGCCCATGTTGAGGAAGAAAGGAAGGAGCTAGTGAAGGATGTTCACAGGCTTGCTTGCTTGGGAGTTGGCCTTATGAGCATATCCGACAATGGTGTAACAATTCAAAATAGGGCAGAATCTTCTTTGGTAGTGGAGGTTAAGGAAAAGCAAGACAGTGATCCGATCTTGCTTGAACTTAAGGGTGCAGTCCACAATTAGCGAGTGGAGGTATTCTCCCAAGGGGGATATGGTGTACTTCGCTACTAGGGTAGATTGTGTGTTCCTTTTGTGGGTTAGTTGAGAAAGCATATCCTTGCAGAAGCTCATAACTCGAGGTATTCTATTCATCCAGGTGCCACTAAGATGTACCACGATCTCCGGGAAGTCTATTGGTGGATTTGCATGAAGAGGGATATAGCAGATTTTGTGAGTAAGTGCCCCAATCGCCAGTAAGTAAAGGTAGAACATCAGAAACCACGGGTATGACTCAAGAGATCAATATTCCTACTTGGAAGTTGGTTGTGATCAATATGGATTTCATCACAAGGTTACCTCGTACTCTAAGACAAAATGAATCTATTTGGGTGACAGTTGATAGGATGAATAAGTTTTCTCGCTTTGTAGCGGTCCAGACTACAGATTCGATAGAGGATTATGACAAGATTTACATTAATAAAATTTTGAGGTTACATGGGGTTCCTTTGTCTATAATCTCAGATAGAGGTCCTCAATTTACCTCTCGTTTGTGGAAGTCATTTTAGAAGGGTCTCGGTACTCAAGTTAACCATACAACACCATTCCATCCATATACGGATGGACAAGAAGAGCGCAACATTCAGACCCTAGAGGATAGGTCGAGAGCTTTTGTAATCTGTTTCAAGGATAGTTGGGATGATCACCTTCCTATGATTGAGTTCTCCTACAACAATAACTACCATTCAAACATTTAGATGGCCCCTTTTGAAGCTCTGTACGGGCGTAGATGTAGATCTCCAATTTGTTGGTTTGAAGTAGGTGAAGAAGCTTTGATAGGGCCAGATTCAGTCATTTATGCTATGGAGAAAGTGTAACTCATTAGAGATAGACTTAGGACAACCTAGAGTCGTTAGAAATCTTATGCAAATTTAAGAAGAAGGGAACTACAGTTCCAAGTTGATGATTGGGTTTTCCTAAAAGTGTTACCAATGAAAGGAGTGATGATATTCGGCAAGAAGGGGAAACTCAGTCCTAGATATGTAGGCCCTTACAAGATCTTGAAAAGGATTGGCTAGGTGGAATGTGAATTAGACTTTCCAGCACAACTTGTAGCAATACATCTAGTCTTCCACATGTCGCTCTGGAGGAAGTGTGTGGGTGACCCAACCTATATAATGCCATTAGAGAGTGTGGCGGTGAAAGATAGTCTTTATTATGAGGATGTACCAGTTTATATTCTTCACCGTCAGTTTAGAAGGTTGAGAAATAAAGAACTCTCTTCAATCAAGATTTTGTAGAGGAGTCGGTCCGTAGAAGGAGCTATTTGGGAAGCAGAAGCAGCCATGAAAACCAAGTATTCTCACCTCTTTCTTTCTGATTCCACTCCAGCATAAGGTAATAGTTCCTCTTCAGTCTTTCAGTTATTCATGCATAAATTCAGTCTTGGAATCATGTTCCCTCAGTTTTTACTTGCATATTCGACGTATTTGCATGCTGTCAGAAACTGAGTTCTTAGTGTTTAGTAGTAAAGATTGCAGATATCTCCCTCTATTTTAGCTAGATTAGATCATTAAATGACGAATTTTCTAAGGGGGATATAATGTAAACCCCGTATCCAAAACAAACCAATAACCAACATTTCAAAGAAAGTGCAGGTGCAATCAACGGTTACTATCGACGGATCGTAGCCTAGCTCACGGCCCGTCCTGCACATCCGTCGATTCAGTATGAATCCCCTAAAAAGTAATCCCATACAAATTTAACCAAGTGTTGAACAACCGAAGGACATACAATCCGTAGGTCAGACTACGGTTTGTAGTCTTTGTCCGTCGATCAATACCCCATTTACCCACTCTCTGACATGAATCACGATTGACCAACACGGACCGTCTTTCAATCTATGGTCCGTAGGTGGAAATTAGCAGATATTTAGTGGGTAAATGCAGTTGGGTCAACTACAAATGATCACAATTCTTAGCACAAAATGAACTAGGTGTGACATGACATACCAAAAAACATATAATTGAATTATCTTTCTAGATTCACCAACCTTGCTAAAATCAGACATCCGAGTAAAATGTTATGCCAGTTTAGTAAAGGCGTGTCGAATAGACCCAACTGACAAACCCAAACGATGTTGAATGATGGCCTGTCAGTTAAAGTCATCATTTGGTCCGATACCAATTAACTCAGGGGTCCTTTGGTCTTTTCCCATTTTATTTAAACCCTAAGATACATCGTTTTGACCCTAAATCATCATATATTAGTTAGTTTGATCCTACAAACATAACCAAAACTTACCTATTTCAAATCATTAATCAAAAACTTAGAAAATTAGAACCAAGAAAGGAGAAATAGGTCAAGAACCCTAGTTCAAGACCGCATTTACATTCCAGCAGTTCTAGCCCCAAAATCTATATATTTCTCCGTGAATTTTATCACAACGTATGTGGGATTTCACTAGT
The DNA here is from genome assembly GCA_027705065.1 of Solanum peruvianum. Taxonomy (NCBI): domain Eukaryota; kingdom Viridiplantae; phylum Streptophyta; class Magnoliopsida; order Solanales; family Solanaceae; genus Solanum; species Solanum peruvianum. The sequence continues at coordinate 21,280,329 of JAKWJD010001758.1, forward strand.
GGGTAACTTTCACCCATTAGGTCCCTAGTTTTCAGTCAGATTCTTGATTTCCATATCATGATTAGACCCGCGGTTTATAGAACTTCAACAAAACTTCATGAATTAATTACTTATATGTTCCAAATCATATTACTATGTTATTATTCAGTTTATCACATGAATTTCAGAACCCTAGCTTTGTATTTCTTTAGTTCTTGAGTTACACAAGCTAGGTCAGATAGTTCAGTTACTTCACAGACACATGCGTCAGTTATAAATGCATAATTACAAGATTAATTGTGGCATTCTCAGTTTGCATGGTCAGTTTTGAGCTATCCAGTATTTAAATAAACTCATAATCAATTAATTACATAATTCATTCGGAGTATCATTAATACCAATTGGATTAGGGATTAGCATACCGAATAGTACCAGAACTACTTACTATGTAGGTTGTAAGTTCCCTCTGTGGGCATCAGTTTAGTTATATCACCTGCATTACTTTATACCTCAGACAGGGTATATTGGGTCCTCTTGATGATGCGTATACATCGGACTCCACATTTAGCTCATGTGTTTTTATTATCGGTTATTAGTAGCTCCTATAAATAAGTCAGATTCTATTGCATTGACCATTTATAAATATATTAAGTATTCAGTTTTAACATGTTATAAATTGGTCATTGCATTTAGTTACCTCATTATTCAAAATCTATATCATGTTCAAATTATAAACTTAATTTTGTGCTTATTCAGTTATGTATTATTTCAGTTTTACTCTATCCTACATGCTCAGTGCCTTGCAGTACTGAGACATACGTGTGCTACATCTTCTCGTGATGTAGTTTCAGGTTCTCAGCATCTAGATCACGCATAGATCAATTCCCGACCTCCAGTTCAATAGATTTAGTGGTGAGCCCTCATTCTCCGAGGAAACTAATCATGATTTCATTTGAGTCTTTTAGTCATTCGTTTTTTCTGTTTTTACTAGACTTAACTGGGACTTGTCTTAACATTTCTAGGTAGTTAGAGGCTTATTTCAGACATAGTATGTTTCATCTTACTATTAAGTTTATAAATTCTTTTTATTAAACTAATTTTTTTCAAATATCTCAGTTATAGACTTATGCTTTGCACCTGAAAAGATTCTCCAGTTGGGTACAGTGCAAAGCTTTCCATTTCGGCGGGTTGAAAGGGCCCTAAAGGACTAATATGAGTATTCCCCATCTTTTAAATTGAAACTATGATTTAGCTTTCGCATTCAGTTTATTATCTTTAGTATGGTCTTGATCATTCTAGCAGGGTTAGCTTTGGATCAGTTTTAGTCCTGGGTTTTGTGTCCGCATATCGGGGGTAGATCGGGATGTGACAATAACTTTTGATAGGAATACTTCATGTGATGTTTTGGTTGTAAGTATGCTCCTTTGTTGAAAAATATGGAAGTTTTAACTTATGTGCTAAATGATGATTATATGATTTTTTGTAATTTCATTCATAAAGGTTTTATCAAAATAACATGATTTGTATCTGTCAACTTAAATGTCCTCTTTTACATATGTTGTTGCATAATGCCATACTTCGTACAATGTTTGTACTAACCTCATACTATTCTACATTTCTATATGTATAGGTGGAAGACAAGTGGAGGTTTCCTATAAGGCTAAGCTTCGGAAGTTTATACTCAAGTTTTGGTATATCCTCATATATTCGAGGACATAGTCTATCTCTATTTTAGTTTTTTCTTCAAGAGTTGAATAAGACTATTTATATATTTCTTTAAATGTAAAGGGTCTTGTCCCTAATATATTTAAGATGTGTCTTTAAGTTGGCTTGTGACGATGAGACTCGTTCCTTTAGCTTTTATAAAAGAAGTTTATTATTTATATTCTTGCAAAATTTTTTAATTATGCACTACGTTTCATATCTTATGTAATGAATTATAGCTAAGAGGCTTGTGAAACACCTCTGTGAGGTCAAGTACGTCATGTGATTAAACAAGAATGCTCTCTTCTCCTACGGTGTACTTGTGGTTCGTAACAGCATGCCTCAGTTAAGAATGATTCATTATTAGTACATTAATGTTGCATTTTGAGTTAGCTTTTCAGAATATCGAGCCATCTTTTTTATTTTAGTTATATTTTGTTTATATATTCTATTGGGAGTAAGCTTAATACCGAATTGGACTAGGGTCAGTCACCCTAATAGTCCCAGAACAACATGCCGATATGTTAAGTCTTCTCTGTTAGGCATCGGTTTTGTGATTAGACAATCATTCCTCTATACCTCCGGCATTGTATATTGGGTCCTCTTGATGGGGTGTATACATCAGACTCCACATTTATCTAATGTTATTTTGATGTCGAATAGTAGTATCTCCCACAGATAGATTCTTGTGTATTCACCAGATTATCAGTTACAGATCAGGTTCAGCACGTCATAAACTTAGTCATTAGATTCAGCTAGTTCATGTAGTATAGTATCATGATCATCTTATATCATTGCTCAGTTTTATGCTTTGCGCAGTTATGTCCATTGTTTAGCTTTATTTTATCCTTCATGTTCAATACCTTTCAAGTAGTGGCGTATACAAATTTTCTCGTGATGTAGATTTAGATCCTCCACATTTATTTCACGCGTAGATAAGTTCTCGATATCCAGTGCAACAACATTAGTGGTGAGTATTTTTATTTTGAGGACGATCGACATAATTCTATTTCTTTTTTCAGTCTTTAGTTTCTGTTTTTCTAGATTTAGCAAGGGAATGTCCAAATTTCTCTAGTTAGTCAGAGGCTTTATTTCAGACATAGTTAGTTTCAATTTTAGCTTTCGAGTTTGATATTTTATTTATCATTAAACTTACTATTTATTTATTCAGATAGTGATGGGCATTTCCCATCATTTATGTTTTATAATGTTTTAATCTTCCACATAGTATTCTCCTATTCCAATTAAATCCTTAAGTATGCTTATGATATGCCGACAAGTTAGCTTGGGGTCACTCGTGATCCCAGGTCCTTTGTCCACATTTCGGGGGAAGATTCGAGGCGTGACATACATATTGTTGGATTTGTTCACCACACACCAGTCATGATTTTATTCAACGAAACTATGTTTTTGAAAGTATATATATAGAGTTCTTGATGGATTTTTGTTGAAGTTCTATTGGGTTCTTGATTGTTGAAGTTGTTGATAAGTCCTTGAGTTAAATTCATGAAATTTGATTTTATTTTGAATGTATTCTTTCATATTTTGGTTATGAATTTGAATCTAAGTGTTTGGGGAAGAAGACAATCGAATCTAAAAGGCTTAGAGTTGAAAAACGGGCAAGAACAATTGGGTATTTTCGGGGAAGGGGTATGGGGTGCCGCACAAGCATAGGTACTGCACTTTGGGGTCTATAGTTTGGGCTCAAGGGAACCACGCCAGCTAGTTCTCTTTAACCAATATTCTGAAATTTTGGGTTCGGTGCCCTGCGCCACTCAGAGCACCAGGCACGCCAAATCTTCTACCCTTTTCCCACTTCTTTCCGTTTGAGGTCCCTTGAAATGTACCTATGTTTTCTAGTTTATATTTACACTCTAAGGTATGTTTAAACAACTTGAAATTATCCGTAACATGAGATCATGATCCTTGAATCCATAATTCAATTCAAGGAAAGTTAAGAGTTAAGTCAATAGAAGTTCATAGAGTCTTCGGAAAGTCTTTGAAAAATGTTTAACTTTGTTTTAAAATATGATTTTTGAGTTGGTTAAAGAGTAAAGATTGAAGTTCGTTTCTCCAAAAGAGAATATAGGTACTACGTATTCTCGAAGAGTCAATGTTTTCACATTTTCAAAAGAAAGGAAACACCGATTTCCAGTAGAGCCTATGGGCTAGTTTCAGTAAAGAACAAAATCTTTCACAATTAAGCAAGAAAGGAAACTTTGATTTCTAAGAGAAACTTTGAGATAAGTTATGAGAAATTATCTCAAATAACAACAAAAATTATGATATGACCATATGAGGTAGTATATTTTGAGATTGAGCACCAGTATGTGGGAGAGTTCAAACATCTCTCAGCACCAATAAACGATGTATCCATCATGGGTAGAAGGGATCATACTTTTAAGATGATTCCTTAGTGCTTTTTATCATAAACTAGTGGAAACCCTTAGTAAGTTAGGTCTTATGACCTTGGAAAGGTATCAGACGACCCTAGCAGCGTGAGACAAAACATTGTATCATTACATTGCTCTTTAAGTGATGGTTTTCAGTTAGAGAAACTTCCATTGAAGTATTTTGTATTCTTATATGTACATAGTTAATTGTGTTTTATATATATGCATAGTTCATATAAAATCTTTACATAAATACAGAATTACTATTGTATTCCTAAATACACAGAGCTGTCAGCCATGTTTTAAAAGCTTTTCTTTATATTTGAATCATATTATCGACTTATATTGAAAAATGAGTTAAGTCGAGTTTAGTTGAGCCATAGTATGTTCTTTCAGTTCCCTTTTTAAGCTTATGTCCTATTTTATTATTCCCCTCTCATGATGCCATATTCAATGTACTAACATCATTTTCCCTGCATCGTTGTTATGATGAGAATAAAGGAAATCGACATCAACATTTAGTACTTCGCTGATCTAATCGAGCATGCATAGTCTTGTGGTGAGCCTCCTTACTTTCTGGAGGATCCCAATGCATATTAATTGGTTTCAGTTGCTAGGATTATCAGGGGTCTTGTTCTTACCTGCCTCATAGTTTTAGAGGCTTCATATAAAGTTAGTACTTTATTTGTCCTTTTCTCGTTATTGGCTTATATTGAAACTTGTGTTTCCCTCTTGGCTACCTAAATATTTCTTTAAAGACATTCTAAGTTATTTCATGAGTTTATCTTTTGAGACTATTTTCATATTACTTAAGTCTTCTACTAATTAGTAAGTCAGTCCAAGGACTTGCTTGGAGCCAGTAATGGTTCTCGAGTGTCAGGAATGTCCGAGGTGTAGGCTCGAGATAGACATAGATTTTCTTTTAACTAAGTAGTCAAACCTTTCTTTACTTATAAAATATCGTGTAGATAGTCCAGAGATTTCATGCATGGGTTATAACTCCGTGATTAGGACCATTAAAGGCTATATTTTTATAGGTTTAGTGTCCTCAAATGCATATTTTGTCTCAAAGATCGATAAAATACCCTTAGTTTCAGGTATATATACTTGGAGACAAAGCATGGACACAATCAAGAAAAAGGGAACAAAGGCAGCTCAAAGAACGAAGAAGTGAATACCTAAGGATCGTTGAACCCATTCAATATGTCACCAAAATATCCCATCCTCTCCTATTATTCTAGTTAGGTGAACCCTGAAGAAAAGGATCATATCGACGGTGAAAATAAGAAGCCAATATGTCACCGAGCAGTTCTGAGAATAATTTATATTTTCCCTAAAGATCCAAAACATGAAGATATTTTAGGCCAACGTAAGACGACAATGAGTATAAAAAAGGATTGATCACCGAGTTGATCGATGGTCCCGACTTACAACACCAAGTGGTCCTTCGAAATTCTACTTTTGGAAAAGTAAAAATACCTATTAATATTTTTAGCAGATTAATTTTTTTAGTTTTGAACAATTTAATTTTAGACTTAGCTACAATTTTGAATTTTTATGAGCTTTTGGGAAACTTTTGCTCTTGAACCTCAGAGATTTGAAGATTTTCATGTTGAATATATTCAAAGTGGGTGTTGGAATTTATTCATCCTAGACTTGATTGAACAAAAATAAATCATATCCAGTTGATGCTACTTCAATTTTGTATCATTTTTTTCTTTTTATTCATGTCTAGCTAAAACCCTAATTCTTGTGGTGTACAATAGTGAATTTGAGTTAAATCTATTTTTGGGTGTTGCTAATTGTTAGTATATTCTCTCATTAAATGTTGTTTCACTTAGTACTTGTGTTTGAACTAAATAAGGTTGTAGTTGAAAATTCGATTTCACCTTAGTGTTTTTGGCTTGGTTGAGAGAGAGGTTCTGAAACTAGTACTACAAAGTTGATAGCTGGTGGTTATTGGGTTGCTTAGGGTTCAGCTCAAGAGAGTGAATCCTAGACCTTTTTGCAAAATTTCAGTTCGAAAGAGTGACTGGGCTAACGCGGATGCTGTAATTCAGGGCTGCAACTCGGTTGAGAGAATCTAAGTTGATTCCGAGAAAGTTGCGCGTGACAGAATGTTCCTCCACCAAACTCTAGCCTAGTTAAAATATATTCAGCTATGTACTATCAATAACAACTACCCTTGGGTGTGTTTTATCTCATATACTATTTAAATCGGAAGAATCCTGTTTCCCCATTTCTCTCTGTTATTGCTTTGACTATTTTTTTGTCGTTAATTTAATTCTAAAACCCCCTATTGTTAATTGACAACTGTGTCACCCCTCTGATTTACTATGTTTTTATACGACAATTTCTAGTGGCTTTGACTAACATGACTTTATTTGTGCTTAGATGAAATATTATCAATACCACTTCCTGTAGGAACGATCCCAAACCATGGTCGGGTTATATACTGATTAACGATCGTAAACACTTAATACTGGATCAAATTTCTTTGATAAAGCTGATCAAAATGGTGTTGTGTCCAGGGAATTGTGTTATTTGGGGTTTTTTTGGTTAAGTAGAAATTTCATTATAGTTAGTGGTAGCTTATTTACTTATATTTAGTTTTGTTTTGGTTAATGTTTTTAAAGAAGGACATATGAGTGAAAATGATATAAATGGCTACCAAGAAATCCATCAAACAAGTTGTGCTCATGATCGAGACGATATCGACGATGTTAACAGTCTTTGTAGTCATTCTCAAGAGGGTGAAATGGGTGCAATTTGCTTGCCACAAGATGATGAGAATGTAATGTTTGAGGTTACTAGCAGGACACTTCGTAGTTTAATGTCAAGAGGTTTATATGGAGGAATAGATCATAAGGATCCACACGAACATTTACGAAATTTTTGAAACGTGTGCACCCTTTTGTTGTTCAAGACTCCATCTAGCTTCGATTACTTCCATTCTCATTGAGAAGGAAAGCAAGTAAATGGCTGGTCGAACTACCAACAAAGTGCATCACAACATGGGAGGAGTTTGTTATGAAATTTAACGCAAGATTTTCCCTTCATTGAAGATGATGCTACTGAGAGATGACATCCAAGGTTTTAATCTAAGGGGGGGGAGAAATAATTCACGAAACATGGATAAGGTTTAAGGAACTTTGCAAAAATGTCCAACTCATGGTCTTCCTAGAGCTTTATTACTGCAATAATTCTACAGGAGTCTCAATTCAATTAACAAAGGAATAACATATCAATTAGTATGAAGAGAACTAATTTCACAAAAATATGAGGTGGTCACATTTCTTCTCGATGATATGACAAAGATAACTCAATCATGGTATACCCAAGATGAGCTGGTCTATCCATTTTAAATTAGGATTACACAAGAGAAAATTGACAAAGAAAGAGAGGTATAGATGACAACATTAAGAAAATGTTAACTCAAACGAATTTATTACAATATCATGTGAAGGATACATGTGGAGTTTAGAATTGACGTGAGTTCGTCTTCCAGTGACTCAAAGCCAGGGGCAAATTAAGGTTGGTACTTTAGGCAATACTAAGAGTGTTTCCATACACTTTATTCACAACAACTGGAAATCAAGGTTAAAACTATCAAAAAGAGGAAGAACAAAGTGCATATTGGAGATGAGAGGAAAATTTATGAAGACAATGACACTCATCACAGTGAGAGCCCATTATGAATAGAATCACACTCATTTTAGTGAGAGACCACGATAAAGAGGAGGTGAGAGTAGTCCCCGAGTCAATGATCTAATGTCACGCATCCTTGATAAAGAAGAGGGGTCAGAAGATTCATTGAAACGAATGAAGACTGATTTCTCATCACTAAACAATAAAGTAAACTCTCACGTAGATGCAATCCAAACACTTGAAAGGTAGCTGAGTTGACTTTTAGCACAATTGGAGCCACAAACAAAAATGAAAGATGATAGTAGACATTTAGATATGGTTACTCATACCGGCAAAATAGCAATAAGGGATATGTGTAGAAATGTAGAAAATGAAGAGCATAAAGAGACAAAAATATAAAGGAGATGGTGATACCAAAAGAAAGAGAGAAACATATTCAACTCCCCCACAAAGTATGGAACCTTTGCGAAAATATTACCTTCTTTCCCCATCGTCTCAAGTAGAAGAATGATGATAAGAAGTTCAAGAAATTCTGATGGTATTCAAGTCACTATCCATAAACCTAACCCTCATTGAATAATTAATATAAATATCGGTTTATGCCAAATTCATGAAGGAATTGGTCACAAAGAAAAGGATTTTTTGATTTTCAGACTATTGAGGTTTCTCATAACAAATGAGACGATCAAGAAGAGAGATGATCCCGGGTCATTCACCATTCCTAGAACGATCGGCATTCTTCAATTTACTAAAGACCTATGCTACTTGGGAGAAAGTATAAACTTAATATTGTATGCAATTTATAAACAACTCGGGTGGGGAGATCAAAAAGCCATGACAATGAGACTTTTGATGGCAGATCAATCTATCAAATATCCAATGGGGATTTTATACGACATCTAGGTAAATGTTCATCAATTTATCTTCTCGGCTTATTTTTTTTATTTTTGATTGTGAAATAGATGTTGAAATTCTTATTATTTTGGGAAGACCCTTCTTGGAAACTGTGAAAGCTTTGGTGGATGTCAAAAGTGGAGAACTGAAATTTAGGGTAAATGAAGATGAAGTGAACATCAATGTCTTTAAATCTATGAAACACCCAATTTATATTCATGTGGTCTCTACTGATGGTGTTGTTGATAGGCGGTAGCTAGGGCGAGCCACTTGATATTTGTGAGCAATCCATTAATATTCATACTTGTTAATAGGGATGAGGTAGAAATTCAAGGTTATGAAGATGTAGTGGAAGCTCTATCAGGTTTTGGGGGGGGTGGATTATTCAAAGCTCTATTAAAGATAGACATTGATTTAAAAAACCAAGAGAGCCCTCCCGCAAAGTCGTTAATTGAAGAAATACCAAAACTAGAGATAAATGAGCTATTGATCCATCTTCGGTATGCTTTCTTGGGGTCGAATAACACCTCGCCGGTGATTATTACAGCCTATTGATGCTATAATGGGTATCCCTCCTGACGTTGGCACTTATAAAATTTAGCTTGATAATGAATGCAAGACAAGTGATGAACACCAAGTGAGATAGAGCCTGCCAGTGCAAGAGGTGGTGAAAAAAAAGATCATCAAATGGGTAGATGCACGTGTGATTTATCGAATTGAGGATAGGGAATGGGTAAGCCATGTGTAGTGTGTACCAAAGAAAGGAGGTATCACAGTTGTACCTAATGAAATAAGAGAGCTTGTACCTATGAGACCAGCTACTAGGTGGATTGTTTTTTTGGAAATTTGTGAATAGAAAAAAATTATTTTCCCTTACCCTTTATGGATCAAATGATTGATTGAATTTATGAGAGAAAATGATATTACTTTGTAGATGGGTATTAAGGATAGAACAAAATCACTATTGTCCCGGAAGATCAAGAGAAAACAACATTTATATGCCTATATGGCACCTTTGCCTTTAAGCGAATGGTATTAGGGTTATGTAATAGTCCAACTATATTTCAATGCTGCATTTTATCCATCTTCACATACATGGTTGAAGATTCAATGGAGGTATTTATGGATGACTTCTAGGTTGTGGATGACACTTTTGAAGAATGTTTGGACCACTTAAGCCAGCTCTACAATGATTTTTAGAGACAAATTTGTCCGTAACTCTAAAAAATGTCACTTCATGGTTAAAGAAGGTATATTCCTTGGGAATAAGGTTTCGCAAAAGGGGTTGGAGGTTGAAAATCCATGATTAAAGTGCTTGAGAAATTACACCCTCCAAATTCAGTGAGGGGAGTGTAGTTTCTTGGGGCATTCCGATTTCTACCAAAGGTTCAATAAAGACATTTCCAAGAGTACGTATCCCTTGTTCAAACTTCTAGAGAAATAAATGAAGTTCCACTTTGATGATGCTTGCCTAATAGCTTTCAAATGCTTGAAAGATAAGTTGGTGTCCACCCCTATTAGAATCAGCCTTGATTGGTCTAAATCCTTTGAAATGATGTGTGATGCAAGTGGAACAATATCAGGTTTTGTTTTGGGGAAAAATTGTAACAAGATGTTCCATCCCATATACTATGAGAGCAAAACATTAAACATCGCTCAACGTAATTATACAGTTACCATAAAAAATTGTCTTTCTATGGTGTATGCATTTGAAATTTTTTTGGCATAATGATCATGCTGCCCTGCGCTATATAATGGAGAATAAGGATTCAAAGACAACGTTGATTAGATAGGTATTGATTCTACAAGAGTTTGAGAGGTTGCAAAAATGAAGAAGCAAACAACCTATCGAGAATCGAAGACAAGGAAAATGAAGACCCAGAAGTTGACAGCCATGACATTCTTTTGGATGAAAAGGTCTTCATGATATGTCTTAGCAAGCCTCCTCATTGTGCTAACTTCACAAATTATTTAGTTTGTGGGATAATACCAAAGGTGCTGAACTCCCACCAGCGGAAGAGGTTCTCGTTTGATGTAAAAAATACATTTGGCATGAACCTTATATGTTAGGGAATGTATTAATCATATCATTAGATGGTGTAATCCAGCAGAAGAAGTGTTGGATATACTCCATCTTTGTCATGCTTCAATTGTGTGGGACCATATAGAGATGTGCACACTACAACCAAATTTCAATAAAATGGTTTTTAATGGACATCCCTTTACAGAGATGCACAAGAATTTTTGAAGAAATGCGCTCAGTGTGAAAAGCAAGGAGGGGGAGGAGTCCAAAAGAGATGAATATACCCTCACTCCCATTTTAGAAGTTAAACTGTTTGAAGTTTGGCGTATAGATTTTATGGGTTTGTTTGTGAGTTAGTGTGGTAATAAATATATCTTGGTTGTCGTGGATTATATGTCTAAGTGGGTGGAAGATGTTGCTCTTCCAAACAATGAAGGGAAAAATGTAGTCCAGCTCAAAAAACAATATATTGTTGCTACATTCAGTACACTTTGGGCTATCATTAGTGATACTTGATCCCATTTTTGTAATAGATGGTTCTCAGTAGCATTGAAAAACTATGGGGTAAGAAACACAATGTGACAACTTCATATAACCCCCAAACAAGCGGTGAAGTTGGAGTGTCCAACAATGAGATTAAGTGTATCTTATCCAAGACAGTGAATGCCAACATAATTAATTGGTATCGAAAGCTTGACAATGCTCTATGGGCATATGGTATTGCATACAAGACTCCCACCCGTATGTCTCCATATAAACTAGTCTTCGGAAAGTCACGCGTCTACTAATAGAATTGGAGCAAAAAGCCATGTGAGCATTAAAGGTCTTGAATTTCGATTGGGTAAAGTATTCAACAGATTGAGTCCAACAACTTAATGAGTTTGATGAATTTAGGTTTAAAGCTTACGATAGTTGAGTGCCTAAAATATTAAAAGATGGCATGATGTTTTAATACTCAAGAGAAAATTTTAAGTGGGATATTGGGTGCTATTATATAACTCGCGTGTTAGACTTTTTCTCCGGAAACTCAAGTCTAAATGATTCTAGAGAGACACAAGTATTAACTAATGGATCCATCAAAGTGGAAGGATAGGAAGGGCCCGTTTTTAAGGTGAATGGACAGCATTTGAAATCATACCATGGTGAATGTCATGATATATCCCTAATTGAAATGGTGTACTTGGAGGAGGCCTGACGCCACCACCATGTCGTGCCCCGATGTTAAATAAAGAATTACTACGGAGGCTACCCAAGCTTTAATATTTTTCAATAATCAGTGTGTTAATGTTACAGGTGTTGAAAAATGTAGAAGACACTCTCGGTGTGTGGTCGATCCTGTTTTGCAATCTCAATTCAGTTCGTCGTTAAAAGCGAAAGAAAATAGAGGTAAATTTGAAGCTATTAGGCGTAAATCTTAGTCAATGGGCAAATCACCAATGTGCTTGAGTGACCCGATTTAATTCGCCTTTCCAACCTCACAATGATAGCATACTTCTCAAATTTCTTACGTGGTGTGCCATAACTCATCGGCGTGTGGCCAAAGTAATTCAACATTCATCTTGCTCATCACCAATTGAACCCTCATTGAGATACCAAACACTAGAACTTTAGGAGCAAAGTTCACTCACTCGGCGTAACGCCAAAGCAGTCATAAACTGGCCTATGACCTCACTGATCGAGTTTTATTACTACATAAACAGTGTCATGCAAAAGAGTTTGGTTGGAGAATAAACTACTCGACTAGAGACATAAATCAGTTAACCATTTATTCCAACCCAATTTGGATTTGGATTTCGTAAAACTGGACGAGCAGATGGAATTAATGGTGAGTCTTCAAACAGATCGGCGATCACAACCCTTACCACTATTTTATTCCCAAATTAACTAGGAGTCTGTAACACCTGGAAAGGGATATCACTCGGTGAGGTTCCAAATGAATCGGCGACCAAAACATATATTGCTAAATGGGCGAGAATGGACGGCTGAAAAGTCACATGTTTAAAAATTTCAACCTCTTCTGCATTTTCTAATATTTCCAAACATACACTTGCACGATAGTACCTATTTTTTTGCATTCCTAGAATATTCTTAGTGCTGGATTATGGTCGGAGCTAGTTCCTTTTTCCGCCAAGCATTGCAGTTTTGTTTTAATCGACAAGCAAGGTTATTTTTCCAAAACCTAACATTTTTTTCTGGTTGTATTTGAGAAAAAATACTTTTTATTATGGTGGGGTGAGTATCGCGTTTTATGTGCTATTTAGGACTTGTGTTTTTGTGTATATATTTGGGTTGGTCAGTCTTAAATTGTGTTTTGTATTGATTTTTGCGGATGTTTGAGATTGTGGTTCCTTATGTTTGATTTACAAATATTTTGACCTGTCCAAAAGATATTTATATTTATGCCACCTCTCTCATGTACTTTAATATGGTAGTACTTAGGAAAAATTGAGTCTCAATTTGATCAATAACGATGTCTTAAATAGTGTTTAAAATTGAACGCACATGAATGTGCGGTTATAATGAGTCCAAATGAAATTGTGTAGGTAATATGTGAAATTCTTGAATCATGCTCTGATTATCCTGTTATCAAATTGAGTTTCTTACAATGAACATTGCACACTTGCAAAAGTGTGGATTCTTGTTTGACTTTGGTGCCAGTGCCTTATGTGATGAGCTTATCGTGAACAATACATGATGACACCTAAAATTTGCCATATTAGTTTGGTTGTCTAAGTGATTTGAGCTCATGATATGATCTTATGCACCGTTGAAAGAGTTTGAACCATTTTGACAGATAGCTCTTTTATGACTTACCCTATGAGAGAGTGAACCTCTCTTGAACATACCTTGAGCTTTACCTTTCTTTGGATGAAAATAGATGAAAACAATTACCTCATTTAATCATCTACCTGAAGTGCTTTTGATTTGTGGTTGATTTAATAGCCAACATAAATCAAAAGCCTAAGTTGGAGGTGTGGCGAAAAGAGAAGGCAAGTCAAACAGTGCAAGAATAGTCTCCATTAACATATGATGTTGAAAAAAATTAAACCGCTCCATACAAAAAAGAGAGATAAGAATAGAAAAAGAGAAGAAAATAATGAAAAAGAGAAAGTCATGGACTAAAGTTACAAAAATACAATAAGAAATGAAGTCTTCTGAACAATCCATGCAAAGTTCATAAAGGTATAACTTATGAGCACGACAGAAAATAATAAAGGAAGAAAAAAAAAGTGTGATGAGCACCACATCTCATGAGGATGAAATTCGTTGAGCCTAAATGATCATAACGTTGCACTTAGCCCCATTACCAAGCTTGAAAAGACCTCTTTAATCTTGAGTGAGTTGAAACGAAGGTTGATTGGAAAATACAAGAAAACATATGGGTTAATTAATGCATTGTGTTCATCTTTGTGAGTGTGAGTGTTGAAATTCATTTCAGAACCTTAAATTGTGACTCATTATGTGTGAACAGGGAATCATTTTTTAGGTGAGGCCCTTTGATTACTTTTGTTGAGATTGAACTTGTATTTGAAGCAAGTACCGTAAGTTTGAAATTCTTTGATAATGGTATGTCAAAACTTGAGTCTTTGAGTGAATATTTGATCCTTTAATGAGTAAGTTAAGTATTGTTGTGTTCATTCATGATTGAGTCTTGTGTCGAAATGTTTGAGACATACTTTTTCAATTGCTGCACTTCAGTTTTTAGTTGAGGACAATCAAAATTTTAAGTTAGGGGCAATGATAGTCCATAATTTGGACTCATTTAGGGCTATAATTTGATAGGTTTAGTGTCCTTTAATGAGTATTTGGTCTCAAAATTTTTTAAAATACCTTGAGTTTTAGGTATACATATTTGTAGAGAAAGCATGGAAACAATTAAACAAAAACAAACAAAGGCAACTGAAAGAACAAAGAAGTGAAGACTTGAGGATCTCCAAACCCATTAAGTGTGCCAAAAAAAGGTTCCATCCTCGCATTTTGTTCCAAAGAGGTGAGCCTTGAAGGAAATGATCAAATCGGCAGTGAAATGGAGCACTCTTCATGTCGCCTAGCAGTTCCGCAAACTAGTACTATGTATCCCAGTGATCAAGAGTTCAAAGATACTGTAGGCTAAGACATGACGATAATGAATATACAAAAGGGTGGATTGCCAAGTTGATCGGCGATCCCAACTAACTGTGTCGAGTGTCCCTTCGAAAAAAAACTTTTGGAAAAGTATATATACCTATTAATATTTTTAGCTTAGGATCAAGCTTTTAGTTTTGAAATGTAATATTTTAGACTTCACTTATTTTTTGAGTCTTTGAGAACTTTCGGGAAACTTTGATCTTGAATCTTGGAGATTTGAAGATTCTTATCTTGAAGAAATTCAAAGTGGGTGTTGGAAATTCTTCATCATAGACTTAATTGAAGCAAAAATAAATCATATCCAGTTAATGTTAGTTCGATTTGTTATCATTTTCTTCCTTTTTTTTATGTCTAGCTAAAACCCCAATTCTTGGTATTTGTGTGTTGCTTATTGTTAGTACATCTGTTGTTTAAATGTGATTTTACTTAGTATTTGTGTTTTAACTAAATGAGGTTGTATTTGCAAATACGATTTCACCCAAGTGTTTTTGGCTTGCTAGAGTGGGAGGTTATAATACTAAGACTACTACTAAGTTGATAGTTGGTTGTTATTGAGTCGTTATGGTTTCAACTTATGAGAGTGAATCCTATTCCCTTTACCACATTTTCAGCCCGAGAGAGTGATTTTATTAAGGCGGAGGTTGTGCTGGCCCAAACTCGGTGTTCGAGAGAAACCGAGTTGATTCGGGGTAAGTTGCTCGAGAAAGAATTTACCCCACTAAATTCTAGCCTAGATACATATATTCAGCGATGTACATATATTATAAAAAATAATGTTCGGTGTCTTTCATCTCATATTCCAGTAACATACTAAGAATTCCATTTCTGCTCTTCTTGTTTTGACTGTTTTAAGTTGTTATTTCAATTACTACCCCCTTATTACCCATTGTTAATTGACACTTGTGTCATCCCTCTAATTTACTATGTTTTTATTCAACAATTTCTAGTGGCTTTAACTAACATGACTTGATTTGTGCTTAGCTGAAATGTTCTCAATACCACCCCCTGTGGGAACGATCTTATCCATTGGTTGGGTCATATACTGACTAACGATCGTCGACACTTAATACTGGATGAAGTGTCTTTGATTAAGTTTATCAATGGGCCTTTGGGCATGAAGTCCAGATTCATGAATATATGGATTGTCGTGGGTTACGCTAATGATAGACTCGGTTAGGTTATGTTTACTTTAAGATAATTTCTGGATACTATGCTAGGGGACACAATTGTTGGTAAAATGGGTTATTAACAGGGAATATTCGTGAAGGAATCATTCTGATAGGTTATGGTTGTTTTTATAGAAGTTAATGTATGTGATTATGTAAATTGTCTCTATTATTAAACATGTACAAACATTTTGAGAAAAACATAAGGGTTGTATTTAAAGTAATAAATTGTTGACAAACTCATGCAATGAAGGTGCTTTTGTTTACTTGTATTTATAAGTGTGGTGGTGTATTTCGTTGAAAAAATGATTGTGTTTGTGTGACTAATGTTTGACTCATGTACTACGCCTGATATAGGATATTCCCATGGTTGGCGCTTGCACCATTTATGGTACGTACTAATGGTTGGCTCGGTACCACACTAGTACAAGGGTCTCATGACCTAATTAGGTCAGTGAACGGCGGTATGGGGAAAGAATCCCAAGGCAAGACTTAACCTATATCTACAGAAAATAGGGAAGAGTGTCCTTTGTTTTTAGACCAATCCTAAATTTTCGAGTCTTATAGATCTACCACCAAAATAGTAACAATTATCAACAAAAACAAAGTATCCATTGATGATCTAATTGTCACGCAATAATACCAATTTCATGTCGAAGGTCTGAGTCTAATAATATTCTCCTACAGTATTCAAGATTAACCCAAAATTCTAAGGTTCTATTTCTATGCCACTTTATGGGGGAATATTATCCCAAGAATATTACTCTTTACCACCACATTCATCCAACATCGATTTCATTTCAAGATCTACCTAATGATTAACAAAACCACATTCAAGCTTAGTACCTCTAATAAATGCATGAACTTTTACCATACCAAATAGAATTTCCTTGATGACTACTCAGAACAAACTAAGGGTTCTCGTTTAAATGTTTCTCACAGTTAAACCTCATCCTCCTATGCCTATATATTCATAAACTTAGATGGAATTACCCTACAATCATTTTCACGATAATAACATTAACCTTTTCCTTCTATATCACTCCATTACTAAACAGACCTCTGAAAAAGTATTTCCCATATTCTTTTGAAATCATTACTATCTTATTCTCAACACTTGACTTCATTTCTCATCTTATCATCTCCCCCTTAGGTCTAAAAATGAAACTTGAAAGCTATGGACCTATTACATCATCTATACAGTGGCATACATCCCCCTTAATTCTAACACTCGAAAAAAGATTATCTCATGACAACCAAACTCTCCATCAGCAGGTTTTAAGACCTTTTTATATGATGTTTGTCTTAACCTGAATTCGGACTTCATCTGGCTACATACCTTCTCGAGTGTATCTCTTACTGCTCTACCTTAATTTCTCTCCTCTATGGTCCATAATACCATATTTTCATTGTGAGTTACCACCTTGATCTCCCCACCTATTTCAGGTAAAACCTTCTAGATCATATATCAAAACTAACACTATCCCCCTCATGTTCCCATGTTTTGATTACTTCACTAATATGAATTCAAGCTTAGTCTCTAGTACTAAACATAGTATTGAATAGGGTTGCTCACACCTCCTTGTAATTGCAACAACCAGAAAATTCCAGAAACATTCTCTAACTATGATTTCATAACAACTAGGAAACCTACCTACCATTTACCTTCACCTTCCATTTCTGAACTTAAATACTATTAAGTCACTTAATAGGCATCACCTCTCAAATAGTTCTATAATCTTCTCCATAACATGTCACTTTTAGATTTTAACGCACAATTCGTATGAACACGACGCATTACTTTAAAGCTCAACACTTAATCACTCGTGGGCTTCTCTCAAGACCCTCCGGAATCTCATGAATTCCTCAAGATTTTTCTAAGAGAAACTCGTCAATAAAGAACTAATTTTTCTTTTAACCACCTTTAATATGAAGGATAGTTGAATGGATATGAGAACACGTGAGATAGAATAAGTCTCTTTGACATATCTCTATATCACAATTAAGAGTTCGAACGAAGGAGAACTTTTCTTAAATACATGTAGACCCTTGTTTATAAAAGTGGGGCCCTTACAACCATAACCAAAATCCTACTGACACGACTTCATAGAAACCCCAGGACACTTGAACTTTGTGATCTGATACCATGTTTTTCACACCCCGAGCCTACACCCTAATGTAAATAACACTCAAAAGTCATTGTTGGTTCCAAAGCGAACCCTTGACCTGTATCATTACTCACAAAAAACTTAATCATGAAAAATGAAAACTCATGATGCAATAATCATCTAAAAATAATTTAAAAAGTATTTGTTATATGTTTAATGAACTCAAAACATACAACAACAAAGGAAATAATGATAGATTCCTCGACTCTTGAACTATTTATGAAGCCTCTACTACTACAGAAGGAATATCAGGACAAGACCCATGCCATGCTAACTTTTGAAGAAAAATGGAACCCTCTAGAAGCAAGAATGCTAACCAAATCTAACTAGATCTTAAAATGGTATCATCGTAGCATCACTGATGACACCAAATACTTGTATCTACATCATAAAAATATCTAGGCAAAATGGCGTCAGTACATGAAATGATGAGTTTGTAAGGGGAAATCTAAAGCATAAACATAAACTTAAACTGATAGAATGGGACATACTTACCTCTTCTCAAACTCACTCAACTCAACTCAAACTCCATTAAATAATAGGATACTCAACTCAACATACTCATCTCAAGATACTCAACTCAAAATACTCAGCTCAAGATACTCAACTCAAGAAACTCAAAAACAAAACAATAAAATATGCAATATATGGAAATCTTCTCAAACAACAGATAATAATTTAGTTGTATGTCAAAAATACAATAATAATTCTTATTTTGCAGATTCTCTAAGTGATAACCATCACTATGAGCTATGTGATTATACAGTGTCTCATCCACGCTGTTAGAGGTACCTTATACCTTGCTAGGGTATGGAATTCCTCAACTAACTGAATCCACTACGTTATGCCTAAAACTTAATAAGGAATCAACTAAAAAGTTTGACCATTTCTACCGATGTTAGCTATATGGTTTATAAATACTTTGAGTTATCTAAACTCGTCCGCATATAGATACACAATTCTACTCCCAAAACATAAGTTAGCTCATATGTATAAAACCATTTCCTCATCCTTAAAATTTTAGATTATTACTCAAAATATTTCTTTCAAAAGAGATATTACTCAAACTCCTCATGAACTTATTTGGAAATCGATTTTCCCCTCATTCTAAGTTAAGAAACAATTAATAGTTAGTATAGTTAGTTCCTATATATCATTTTTTTTAAAATTAATCTCAACACTTATCATACTTATACTTAAGTACTCAAAGAGTAAAACAAATTATAAATTGTTGTAAAAGACTTCAAAAATAGGGTTCATGCCGAATTAAAAATGTGAACGACTCAATTCAAGGTTTTCAATAACCATATATAGAACTCAATACTTGGGACTCAACAAATGGAGAACTTCAGGACTCAATGATTCTACTCACCCATAGAATGCTCGACTCATAGGATTCATGCAAGATTATAGGCATGAATAAATCAACTCAAGGACTTTTATGTGTAACATTTGGTTATCCCATATTAGGAATATTATCCCGCAAGGGTTATGAACTTTATACTCAATAACTTAGAACTTGAAGATACTCCTCCTCTCAAAAGATACTAAATTTATGGATTTCACGCAGAATTTATGGGAATGAACTACTCAACTGAAGGATCTCAATGATAATGTAGACTCATGAATGCATTCTTTTCATTCTCATCTCACTTACTCGAGTCTTCGAACAATTTATAAATTATTGTAGAAGACTCCTCCAAAATATTCAAAGGGACATTCTCAAATTGTACTCTTAACTCTATCTTGAATTTTAATTATGAATTCAAGAGTTATAACATGGATAGGCATGACCTCTCAAAGGTTAATGAAGATCTTATTTGTGAATATCAAGTAAAAAACATAGGTACAATTCGAGGGGACTCATATTGAAAAAAGGACTAAATGGTAGGACACCCTTGTGCACTGAATGGCGCAGGGCGCCAGACCTTAATCTATAGAACACTAGTTGGGGAACACTGAGTGGGTCGTTCCCCAAGCTTCTACCTAGAGAACCGATGAATTTTCTTGTTCAAACTCATGACCTAACTTATCTACAATCGAATAATTTTCCTCAAACTCTTCTTGATCCTTAAACCAACATAAATACAACAAAATTTACACCAAGAACAATACTTATTCACAACTCACCTGAAGAACTGCATTATGTAAAAACGAAACACAAAACATCTAGAAATCAAAAAGATTCTCAATATACTCAATCTCCTGGATGAAATTCGTAAAAAAGCCATGATTGGTGTCTGGGAGAATAAACCTAACGCAATGAGTTCTTACATACATCTTTGGATCAAATCCTTGGTGAAAACTCCTTGATGATTGCAAAATTTAACGTTCTTAATTTTCTTCTCATTTCCTAATCTTGAACTCCTCTCAAAACCCTAAGAGTAATTTAGTAATGACTATAACAGAATGCCATAAGTTTAGACCCCTAAAAGGTTAACAAAATGGAGCTAGGCTATTGGGTTAAGAAAAATATTAAAATACCCCTCATAAATTCTGATAACTTTCCTTAATTGGACAGGTTGAACTCAAACAAGCATATCTGCGTCATCCAAGCTCGAAATTTAGCAAAATAAGTAGTGTCACAAAGAGGACTCATAAATATTTAATTTGATAGGTTATGAGTCTCCAATATCATCATTTGTTAAAAGGTATGGTCATTTGAAGTTGAGCCAGAATTTAGAAGAACTTACAAATGACTTGAACGAATTTTCTGTAGCTTTTTGCTGAACTGAAATTGTTACATAAAGTGACCTTAACACTTAAGAAAATTTAAATTCCTCAGTAAAAACTCATCTCTACGAAGAATGGTTCGAGTCTTAGCTCAAAATTTTTCCGGGGTGTTACAAGAAGTAGGTGCAGCTCAAGAAAGTACATGGCTTATGCTATTGATGAAGGATTTAAAGAAACCAGTTGGCTACGCAGTTTCCTTGTTCTTTGAAAATCTGATAGAAATCAGCTGAGCTGAATTTCATTTTTCATGCAAGGACAAAGCATCTGGAAATATGTTACTTCTTCATTTTACAAGACATGCTACAAGGAGAGATTGACTTGAAGAAAATTAATATAGAGCAACAAATTGCAGATTTGTTGTCGAGAGGATGTGGTAAAGTCATACACCATCAACATATTTTATTTAGTTTTACTCTGTCTTGTGGTAGCTATTTTCTATTTGTTAGTAGTCACAATTTTATTCAATTAGTTCCTGAAATTTTCCTACTTGTAGTTAGTGCAAATTTCTTTTAACTTTCTATAGTTCATGGGAAATAGTATTTTGAGATTATGATTCCACTAATTTTGTAAGCTTAAATTAGCTCATTGAAAGTGTAACGCCCAAGAAATTAGTAAGTTCGAGGGCCTTTCTTAAGATGTTTGGAGTGTAGAATGAGGTTTAATACTCGTAGAAGGGACTCTATACTTAGAATAGGGGTTAAATTTTTGGGTACTACCCCCAAGGATCACCCAAGGGGTCCTTGAGGGGGACCCCACACTGCCAATTTTAAGCATGTTCCACGATTGGGCATTCACGGCCCGTGGTTGGACCCACACCCTGTGGGTTGGGGTCGTGGGTTAGGGCCTGAATCAAACCTACAATTTGAAACTCCTGTCCAATACATGAGAACACAGGACGTCGAGTATACCCATCAACTGTCCGTGGATGGGTAGACGTAGCTGCTGCCAATTTTTATGTTTTTTAGTTTTAAGTTGGGAGTTTGGTAATTTATTAGTTATTTAATTAGCTTAAAGATAGATAGTTTAGTTAGTTAATTATCCACGTATATGATTCTAATAAACCCCCAAACTAATCACTTTAAATCATTCAACTAAAGACCCCAAATTACTCTTAAGAAATTTTCTCTCTAGAAGAAAAGATGAAGAAGACAAAGAGAAGAAAGGATGGCATAAACTTGGTCCAATTCACCATCGATTCAAGATTTGTTCGGGAATTTGGTAAAGGGTATGTAAATACTGATCATCTATGGGTTCTTCTCCCATAGATCCCCTGTCACGCCCCGAGCCTACACTCTGGGTGGGACTGGTACTCGAAGACCATTGGTAGACCTCAAGCGCACCCTTGGTGTGTCTTACTTAACTCAGAGGAAGACTAAACGCATCTTAAACAAGAAATAAGACATGTCAGGAAAGTACTTCATATAATATCTAGCCATGAAGGCACTTAAGTTTCAACAAGCAACAATAAACACTAAATTGAAATACTAGCTTCTATGAAGCCTCTAAACTTACTGAAGAGGGATGTTGGGACAGACCCCACAACATCCTAAAACTAAACTACTAAAATCAAAGGAAATAGATGTGCTCTGGAATGCAATGAGGCTCACCACTGACTGTGGAGCTCAATCTGGTTCAACAAAATTCCGCTTGCTGATCCTTATTGCCTGCGTCTGAATAATAAAATGATGCAAACCAACTGGCATCAGTACATCGAATGTACCAGTATGCATTTTGAAAGCTAAACAAAACCTAGGCTGAAAGAGAATAAGACTGAATACTTACCTTGGCTCTGTTCAACTCATGATCTACTAACTCTTATTCAATGTACACATTTAAAATAAATGCAAAATAAAGAAATGTTGACTGAAAACATGATTAAACCTCTGAGTATATATATACAGGTACACAATAATATCGGATATGTATATAAAATACAATAGTGATGTATTATGAAAATACATAATTCATGTGTATAAAAATACAATTTACCTTAGAAACATTCTTTAACCGACAACCATTACTTAAGAGCTACAGCGATGATACAATGGTCTATTGCACGCTGCCAGCGCATCCTATACATGGCCAAAGGTTAAAGACCTGAACTGCCTAATGGATCCACTAGTAAAACTGTGAAAAGGAATAATCTAAAAAGTATGACCCTTTTCCAGCCATGGTGGCTAACATGGTTTATAGGTGCTGTGAGTTATATTGAACTCTTCCCCATATCTGTGCGCAATACTACTCCCAAAAATATACATGCTCTTATATTTAAAAATATGCTGATTTTGTGGTTTGAGATTAGTGCTCAAAACTTAGCTAAGCTCTCTTGGAAATCATAGTTTCCTGTTTCTTCTATTAAAACTAGTCATAGGCACTATGGAAGTCTAGCTTCCCTTCCTTCTCACAAGTTTGAAAGCATTTTGTTTAAATCTTTTGGGACTACTTAGTTCCCTTATAAATCTTGAGAAGTGAACTCAATTTGATACTTTTTGCATACTTGAAACTTTAACTCTTAGGAAATACTTAGTTCCCTTATGGGTTTTGAAAAACGAACTCAAATCTTTACTCTTTCTTGACTTAAACTTTAAGTCTCTAAAACAAAGTGAAAACGTTTGGGAAAGACTTTAGAAAACTTGATAACTTTACTTTGACTTGCTTCTTAACTCATATACATGGCTCTTAACTTCCTTAAATTTGATCTTAACTTCCCTTGAATTGGATTATGGATTCAAGGATCATGACCTCATTTTTAAAGATAATTTTAATGATGTTTAGATGAACTCTAGAGTCTTGGAATCAACTAAGAATGAAGGGTACATCACCAATGAACTAATACGAAAAGATAAGGAAAGAACGAGGTCTCAGGGGGTCCTGATGCTCTGAGACGCGCGGAGAGCCATAGCCTCATGGACAGAGGCTGTCCTCAGGCGCTCTAAGAGGCGCGCCGCACCAGAGCCTGACGAAAAGACTCTGTCCTGAGGCGCTTTGGAGGCGCAGTGCCGCAACATCTCTCCAACGGGTTTCCCAACTTTCTTCTTAATTTTTCTTCTCTAGACCTTACAAAACACCCATGTATCCCACCGCAAACACTTAGGATCCCTAAATAACTTATTACCCAATAGTTTGGACCCAAGAACAGTCCAGAAACATGGATTAAAACTAATAGAGATCAACAACAATTCAACCAACAAGAACTTAAAACTTTTCATCAAGAAGTTCAAGATTTCCTTTCAATTAACTATAAATTTCGGTAATGAATAAAATTGGAGGGTGGGTGAAAGAAACCAACACCGAATGATATCACATAATTGGTAACGGATCATCTCTGACAAAATCCACAAATTGATTCTCGGTGTTCTTGTGTCTGCTTCTCCCTTCTCCTCTTTTCTCCTTTCTCTCAAATCTCTAGATTATTTTGTAAGTGTATAAACTGAATGGGATCAGTTTACACCCTAACGTATTACCCCCAAAATTAATTTAATAATTAACTTTGGAAAAGACCAAAACACCCTTAACAAATCAGGGTTTGGAGTTTTCCCTGACCAACAACCGAATTTTCAAAAGTCATATTTCTCTCATACGACCTCGGAAATTTGCAAACTTGGCGTTGTTGGAAAGATATTCCAACGATATTTCCATCCATATAAAGAAATCACCAAAACTCTTCATGAGCTTGGAATTATGGTAATTTGAATATGACCAAAACTCACTTTTGAAATTTTGAAATTTTCTAGATTTCCTTACTTATTTCCAAATTTGGTTCTTCTTATTTTTCTTAGCTTAACGTTAATCTAGAATACGATATGTTACAATATCTCCCTCTTGGAAACATTCATCCTCAAATAAGAATTCTTCATCTAAGATAAGGATAGTAATATCATTTCAGCACTCAACGATAAAAGTAACTATTACCATGATTATGCATAATCCTATAAAGTGCTACAAAAAGAATTTAGTAGCTCGATTTGCATTCTCTCCGGATTCAAAGAGATGTGGATATCTATTCTTCATATCCTCCTATGCTTCCCAAGTCACTTCTTCAACCAATCGGTTCCTCCAAAGGACCTTGGCTGAAGCAACTTATTTTGTCCTCAACTTGCGAACTTCCCAATCCAAAATCTGGACCGAAACTTCTTCATAAGATAAGTTATCCTTAATCCCCACGTTCTCTATTGGTACTATCAATGAAGTATCACCCAAAAACTTCCTCAACATAAAAATATGTAATACGTGATGAACCACTTCTAACTCTTGGGGTAGCTACAACTCATAAGCCACATTTCCCACTCTCTTGGAGATTCTATAAGGTCCAATATACCGAGGAATAAGTTTACCCGTTTTACAAAACCTTATAACTTCTTTAAAAGGTTAATCCTTAAGATGCACCCAATCATCTACCTCAAACTCCAATGGCCTTCTTCTAACATTTGTGTAGGACTTTTGGAGACTTTGTGTTGTCTTCAACCTTTCTTGAATCACTTTCACCTCCTTCATAGCTTGGTGAACTAAATCTGGTCCTATAAACCCTGTTTCACCAAATTTGAACCACCCAATAAGAGATCTGCATCTTTTCATCTTCTCCCATAAAGAGCATAATATGGGGCCATCAAGATGCTCGAATGATAACTATTGTTCTAAGCAAACTCAATGAGAGATAGGTGATCATATCAATTTAAATTGAAGTCGATAAAAAAAGCTCTCAACATATATTTTAAGGACTGGATAGTACGCTTTGCTTGTCAATCTATCTTACGAGGAAAAGCAGTGCTTAAATTCACCTTTAAACACAAACCTTTATGGAAAGATTTCCAGAATGATGAACTAAATTGTGAAACTCTATCTGAAATAATGGAGATCAGAACTCCGTCAAGTCTTACAACTTCCTGAAGGTACAACTTAGCATAATCCTCAGCTGAATAACAAGTCTTGACTTTCAAGAAAAGGGCTGACTTTGTCATTCTGTTGACAATCATTCAAATGGAATGATGTTGCCTTCGTGTTCTTGGCAAGCCTGTGAGGAAGTCCATATTAATCATCTCCCACATCCATTCTGGAAGCTCTATATTTTGAGCTAAACCTACAGGCCTTTGGTGTTCCAGTTTCACTTGCTAACAATTTGAACACTTGGAAACAAACTCTAAAATATATTTCTTTCATGCCTTCCTACCAATATACCTCTCTCAAATCAAGATATTTTTTGGTGAAACCCGGATGAATGGAATATCTAGAGCTATGAGCCTCCACCAGGATCCTCTCTTGGAGTCCATCCACCTTAGATACACATAATCTACCTTGATACTTCAGCACACCATCTCCTCCTTGTTCAACGGTCAATACTCTTTGGTTATGTATACTTACCTTCAAATCAATAGGGTCTTGGTATTGCTTCTCTTTCACCTGACACTATGATAATTCAGCCCATTTTGTAAAACTATGCTTCTTTCTACGAAATTCATAACCCTGCCTCCAAAACATACAAGTCTGTGCATATATTTTGTTAACTCGTTCTTTTCTTCTTTGACATGGGAAGTACTTCCCATGGATAACCTTCTTATGGCATCAGCAACCACATTAGCCTTACCTTGGTGGTAAACAATACTCATGTCATAATCCTTGAGTAATTCCAACTTCCTTCCTTGTCTGAGGTTGAACTCTTTCTGAGTGAACACATATTGGAGGCTCTTGTAATCAGTGAATATATCCACATGAACACCATATAAATAATGACGAGATATCTTTAATGCAAACACTACTGCAGCCTATTTTAAGTCATGAGTTGGATAATTCTTCTCATGAACTTTCAACTGCCTGGAAGCATAAGCTATAACCTTGCCATTTTGCATTATTACGCATTCCAAGCCAACTCTTGATGCATTTTAATACACCACAATGCCTTGAGTACCCTCTAGTAAGGTCAAAACTAGAGCTCTAGTCAATCTCCTTCTCAACTCCTAAAAGCTTTTCTCACAAATTTTAGACTATTGAAAGAAGATAGAAGAGAATCATTCTACAAATCTCCTATAATAGAGAGGCAAACCCAAGAAACTCCTTATATCTGTTGGAGATGTGGGTCTAGGCCAACTCTGAACTGCCTCAATCTTCTGAGTGTCAACTCTAATACCTTAACCAAAAACAATGTGGCCTAATAATGCCATAGACTTAAACCAAAACTCACATTTGGAAAACTTCACATACAACTCCGTATCTTTCAACGTCTGAAGAACAACCCTTAGGTGAATGGCATGATCTTCTTCATTTATTGACTAAATCAGTAAGTCATCAAAGAAGATGATGAAAAGCATATCTTAATAATCCTTGAATTTTTTTTTGTTCATATGATCCATGAATGTTGCAGGTGCATTTGTCAAACTAACGGACATAGCCAAAAATTCATAATGCCCATATCTTGTTCTAAAACTTGTCTGGGGAATATCATATTTCCTTACTCTTCTTATTAGAGGTCAATCTTGGAAAAGCAAGAAGCATCTTGAAGTGTATTAAGGTCATTTATACTTAATGATATTTACTCTTGATGATCACCTTATTCTGCTGGTGGTAATCTATACACATTCTAAGGGACCCATACTTCTTCATACAAACAAGACTGGGGCATCCCAAGGAGAGACACTCGGTTGAACAAAGACTTTATATAACAGATCTTTCAATTTCTCCTTTAGCTCTTTTAACTTTGTTGGTGCTATTATGTATGGCGGAATAGATATTGGACGAGTATCTTGGACGATTTCTATGCCGAAGCCTATCTCTTTTTTGGGAAGGACTCCAGGTAAGTCATCAAGAAAGACTTCTGGAAACTCACTGACCATAGGAAAATATTGAAGGGAAGGTACCTCAACACTTGAGTCATTAAATCTTTCTAAGTGATAGATACATCCCTTAGAAACCGACTTTCTCGCCTTAAGGTATAAAATCAAGCGACCGTTAGGCACTGCTAAACTACTCAGCCACTATATATGTGGCTCATTAGGAATCTGAAACTTGATAAATCAAGTTGTGCAATCTATTGATGCATAATAGGCATAGGGCCAGTCCATTCCTAGAATGACATCAAAATCTACCATGTCTAACTCTATTAAATCAGTTATGGTACTCTTATGACTAAAGAGAATAGGACAATCACGATAGACTCTTTATACTAGAATGGATTCACCAACATTGGTGGATATACTAAATTGTTTGCTAAGTTGCTCAGGAGAAATCTCAAAGTTCATAGCAAAATAAAGAGTTAGAAAACATAAACTATCTCAATGGTCTAATAATGCACAAGCAGTAGAGTCTAAAACTCAAATCATACCACTGACAACATCTGGCTAATTCTCTTGTTCATGGCGATTATTAACAACATACAAGTGGTTTGTTCCTCAGCATGT
Source organism: Solanum peruvianum (assembly GCA_027705065.1). NCBI lineage: Eukaryota > Viridiplantae > Streptophyta > Magnoliopsida > Solanales > Solanaceae > Solanum > Solanum peruvianum. Next base: position 21,308,553 of record JAKWJD010001758.1, read on the forward strand.
ACCAGAAGAATATCCCCTAGGTGCAGCCTTATTTGGTGGAGCAACTTATGAATATTGAGCTCTATTTCCCAGATTTCCACCGCCTTGCTTGTCCTTGGGGCACTTACTTATGAAGTAACCCTCTTGACTGTAACACTTCAAAAATCTAAGATGTGTTCTAGAGCATATAACATAAGTGTCAAGAGGTTTTGAGACTATTTTAAGGTCTATTTTCATGTATCTAAGTCATTTATGAGGTATAGAAACCAAAACGTCAAAGAACATCCATGACGTTCAAAGACTTGTTCAATGAGGTACTAGTGTGCCTTAGCCTATTTTACTAGTATTTAGGAGTCAAAAATAGATAATTTTTTGTAGAATGGTGTCTAAAACGCCTTAGAGTTAGTTCATACTCAAAACGTCTAGGCACGACTCCCCAAGGACCAACTAAGGTTCCTTTAGGAAGACTTTTGCAAAAGTTACTAAAAGTTGTCAATAGACAGTGTCACCAACGGATGCTAAAGACGGTTCATGGTCCAATCGATGGGGTGTCGCCTACGTCGATGGACATTTGGAAAAATTTCCCATGTCCGTTTTTGACAAGTCTCTGAATTCATCGATGGATATGCAGCACAGAAGGGAACAGTGGTTGTCGATTGACACACAAGGCGTGTATTGGGGTCTCGTCTGTGAGGGGATGGTTTTGTTGAACGTTTCTAATTAATTCATTTAATTAGTTGTCTTAGTTAGAAGGTTAATAGGGGTTAGGGTAGGTCTAATTAAGTTAATTAACAATCTATATAAAGCCTCCAAGCTTATTAGACTAACCTAAGCTCTCATACGTTCCCAAATAGAAACTCTCTTCTTTCTCTCTTCTTTCTCTCTCAACTTGAATAACTCCATAGAAGAAAAAGTCAAGGTAGGTTTCATGTCTTCAATCCCCAAATTTTCTCGTTCAATATTCATCAGTACAACAATGTATGGGATTCCTTTCACCTATGAGATCTTATTCCTCAAAGGGTTATATCAAATTGATTTCAAAAGTTGAGTTTTCATATGGGTCTTTTCAAATCTAGAAATAGATCTTGTGAATAGCTTTGTTTATTATTTATTTTGTATATTATTAATATATGAACATGTAATATAACATAATTATGTTATCTCCTGATGTTTTAGTCTAGTTTGTAGAATATAACCTATTCCCCTTAACCCTAGGTTGTGATCTTGATATAAATTGTTTAATAGTGGTTCAATTGAATTGGTTATTGATTCAATTAGTACTAGTGATGTTATTGTATCAATTATGAATGTATTAGGATTAATTATAATCCTATAATTGTAGTTCTTGAGTAATTAATCTAGATTATAACTTTGACCTAATTCTTTTATCATAGGCTACGAACTAGTGATGAATTGTGATATAGTGATTCAATTGGCTTTGTTATTATGTTCATTATTGATGTATGATGATATTACACCCTTATTGGGTTGAGTTAAGTGTTGATGTTAAGACCTTGATGATGAATTATGAAGGAGACTTGGTAAGTCTTGAAATCCCTATTCCTTACTTCAATTGTGGTAAATTATGATTAAGTGATGATATTTCATTGAAGTACATATTACATTAAGATTGATAGGGTCGGTATGATGTTGAATTGAATGTCTTGACAATGGTTTGTGATGTGTTGGCAAAGATGTAAATGTTATAAGGATGGTGATGATATACCAATGTTCTAACCTCACTTATACGAATTGTAATGAAAGGAATTTACTCATGCAATTCTTATTGAGATATGATGATGATGATTATACAAATGATATACCCTATGACCTACATTAAGCAATGATGATTAATAAAGACATTAAAGATATTTCAAAAGGGTACTTAGCTTAGCACCAAGTGAACTTGAGAATGGGAATTGTTGACTTTCCATAGAGGAAGATCCACCCTATAGATCCACATGTGGTTTTGACTCTCCAATGAGGTATACTAATCCAATGGATTATCATTAGATGAGGCTCTCTACTAAGTGGAATGTAGAGGGTTCACACCTATCACTTAGCTCTTAAACTATGTTTCCCCATAGGAAGACTAGGTATTAGACCCTCCTAGACAGCTATGTTTATTTTTTGTTTTACTTTGGCCGGTAGATCACCTTATTTCGGTGTAAGGTTTTACAACACCGGATTCCACATTTAGCTCTTATGGTTTATGTCGGTTAAGTCGAGTGTTCCCTAAACTTAAATTAAGTAATGAAGTACAAACTAACTTAAAGGACTTAAGGGGTTTGACTTAGCCTCGGTAGGGGTATGGGACTCTACCTATACCCTGCACTAGATTGCCTTGAAGGAAACTTTAGAAGGTTGTTGTTATGTATGTTTATGCTTATAATGGTACATGTTATGTATATGGTGATCTTGCACATTGATGATACTACATAATGATTGATTTCAATTATGAATATGTGTTGGTCTTTCTAAAGTATGATGATATGTACTTTTTATGATATGCTATGTTAAGTTGGATAGTAGTCATGGTTCTTGTTGAGTTTACTTGATTGAGTAAGTTTATGAGGCTTTGATTGGTCATTGCACTTTTTGTACTTAATAAGGGTTTATGGGTAATTGTCTTGCCTTAGTTATGTTGTAATGAACTCTTATTTGTGATTGTTGCTATCGTAACTTGATGATAGACTTGATTTGACTATATGTCCAATTATATGATATGCATGATAACTTGACTAGACTTAGCATAGTTGGTCTTGTGATGAACATGCTTTAGACTTAATGAATATGTCTTATTGATTGGTATGGTCTTCTTGAATGTGCATAAGTATTTCTAAAGTTAAAATAGCATATTTTTATGAAATTTCCCTTTTTTAGCATGAATTGATAATATGTGTGCATATGGTCTCACACTTAGTACAAGTGGCGCACTTACCCCATTTTCTCCCTTTTCCCCAACATTTTAGGTTTCGGTCGTTGAAGGGATTTGAGACGACATTGAAGGAAGGCCTGGAATTCTTATTTATCCAAGTTGGGTAGGTCTTCACTTTCCGAGGGCAATGCCATTATCAAGATATGAAGTTGTTTTAGTTTTAAGACTCTTATGTTCTTTCCTTTTCATTTGGATACTAAACATTGCATAGACTATATGTGACTTTATTACATTGATGTATGGTCTAGTCCCAATTTTATATACCTTTGTTAGATGGTTATGAGATGAGACATCCATTTGATACTATGTTATATTTTATATATCTATGTGCAATAAAAGTAGAAGATTATGTAATCTTCTTGTAAGAAGGGTCTATGTATACTCGATATAACTAATTTTTGGTCTGTTTTGGCTATGGGGTGTTACATTATCTCCCCCTTGGTAACATTCGTCCTCGAATGAAGACTAAACTAGCTGAAATAGAGCGAGAGAGATGCAAACCCCATTACTAAACACTGAGAACTGAGTTCTGACTGAATTGACTTCTAAGTACATGCAATTACGTTAAAATGAAAGCACAAATTGAGGGAACATGATTCTAAAACTGAATTTACGCATGAATGACTGTAAAACTGAAGAGGAACTATTACCTCAAGCTGGAGTGGAATCTGAAGAAAAAAGGTAAGGATACTTGGCTTTTATGGATGCTTCTTTTTCCCAAGTAGCTCCCTCTACTGACTGACTCCTCCACAAAACCTTGACTGAAGCGACTTCTTTGTTTCTCAACCTTCTAACCTGACGGTCAAGAATCTAAACTTGTACATCCTTATAAGACAGACTATCTTTCACCGCCACACTCTCTATGGTACTATAGAGGCTGGGTCACCCACGCACTTCTTCAAGAGTGAGATATGGAAGACCGGATGCACTACTGCTAATTTTGCTTGCAACTCTAACTCATATGTCACCTTGCCAATCCTTTTCAAGATCTTGTAAGGGCCTACATATCTAGGACTAAGCTTCCCTTTCTTTCAAAATCTCATCACCCCTTTCATAGATAAGACTTTCAGAAAAACCCAATCATCAACTTGGAACTCTAGTTCCCTTCTCCTTACATCTGCGTAAGATTTCTGGTGACTTTAAGTTGTCTTAAGTCTATCTCTAATGAGTTGCACTTTCTCCATATAATAAAGGACTGAATTTGGCCCTATCAAAGTTCTTTCACCTACTTCAAATCAACCAATAGGAGATCTACATCTATCCCCATATAAAACCTCGTAAGGGGCCATCTGAATGCTGGAATGGTAGCTATTATTGTAGGCAAACTCAATAAGAGGAAGGTGATCATCCCAACGACCTTTGAAAATGATCACACAAGCTCTCAACATATCCTCTAAGGTCTGAATGTTACGCTCTGCTTGCCCATCCGTCTGTGGATGAAATGTTGTTCTAAGGTTAACTTTAGTACCAAGACCTTTTTGAAATGATTTCCAGAAATGAGAGGTAAACGAAGGACCTCTATCTGAGATGATAGACAAAGGAACCCCATGAAAACTCAAAATTTCAGTAAGGTAAAGCTTGGCATAGTCCTCTGCCAAATATGTAGTCTTAACCGCCAAAATGTGAGAAGACTTAGTCATCCTATAAACTATCACCCAAATTGAGTCATGTTGTCTGCGATTACGAGTAACCTTGTGATGAAATCCATATTGATCATATCCCACTTCCAAGTAGGAATATCAATCTCTTGAGTCATACCTCCCGGTTTCTTATATTCTACCTTGACTTGCTGGCAAGTGGGGCACTTAGTCACAAAGTCTGCTGTATCCCTCTTCATGCCATTCCACCATAGACTTCCCGCAGATTGTGGTACTTATTAGTAGCACCTGGATGAATTGTATACCTGGAGTTATGAGCTTCTGCAAGAAGATGCTGCCTCAACTCTTCCACATCAGGAACACACAATCTACCTTCATAGTAAAGTACACCATCTCCCCCTTGGGAGAAAACCTCCACTCTCTGATTATTGACGGCACCCTTTCGTTCAAGAAAGATTGGATCACTCTCTTGATTTTCCTTAACCTCCACTACCTAAGACAATGCCCCATTATGAAGTGTTACACCACTGTTTGATATGCTCATAAGACGAACTCTCAAGCGAGTAAGCCTATGAACATCCTTGACTAGCTACTTTATTTTTTCCTTAACATGGGCTACACTACCAATAGATAATCTACTAAGAGCATCGGCCACTACATTTTCCTTTCCAGGATGATAATGCACACTCATATCGTAATCCTTAATGAACTCAAGCCATCTCCTCTGGTGAAGATTCAACTATTTCAGGGTGAACACATACTCAAGGCTCTTATGATCAGTGAACACATCTACATGAACACCATACAACTAGTGTCTCCATATCCTGAGTACAAACACCACTGCTGCAAGCTTGAGGTCATGAGTGGGATAATTTTTCTCATGCACCTTAAGCTTTCTAGAGGAATAAGATATAACCTTGTCTCTTTACATCAACACACAACCAAGGCCATTTCTCGATGCATCACAATAGATCACATAACCATCTGAACCCCCTGGTAAAGTGAAGATAGGAGTTAAGTTAATCTAGTTTTCAATTGTGCGAAGCTTTTCTCACAATGATCTGTTCATGAAACTTGACCATCTTCTGAGTCAACCTAGTCAATGGTGAGTCAATGGCTGAAAATTCCTTCCACGAACCTTCTGTAATAACCAGCTAGACCTAAGAAACTTCTAGTAGCTGTAGCAGAGGTAGGTCAGGGCCATTGTTTCACTGCCTCTATCTTTTGTGAATCTACGTGGATCCCTTATCTAGATACAATGTTACCAAGGAAAGCAACAGATTGCAACCAAAACCCACGTTTACTAAACTTAGCGAATAATTGGAGATCATCGAGAGTCTGCAAAAAAACTCTCAAATGACTTGCATGTTCTTCCTCACATCTAGAGTAAATGAGGATATCATCAATCAAAACGATAACGAACAAGTCTAAGTACTGTTTGAACACTCTGTTCATCATATCCACGAAAGTTGCAGGAGCATTGGTTAGTCCAAACGACATAACTACAATTTATAATGACCATATCGAGTCCTTAAGGCTGTTTTTGGAATGTCACTATCTCTGACTTTGAGTTGATGATAACCCGATATGAGGTCTATCTTTGAGAAATGACTAGCACCCTAAAGTTGGTCAAACAAGTCATCAATCCTGAGGATGGGATACTTATTCTTGTTTGTGACATTGTACAACTGTCTATAGTCAATGCACATTCTGAGAGAACCATCTTTCTTCTTTACGAACAACACTGGTGCACCCCATGGTGAAATACTAGGTCTGATGAAACCCTTATATATAAGGTCTTTCAATTGCTCTTTCAATTTCTTAAGGTTTGATGGAGCCATCTGTAAGGAGGAACAAAAATAGGCTGGGTATCTGGAAGGAGATTGATTCCAAAGTCGATTTCCGTTTTGGGAGGGACTCCGGGAAGATCTTCTAGAAACACTTCTTGAAATTCACATACTACTAGAACTGACTCAAGAGTTGGAATTTCAAGGCTAGAATCCTTAACCCAAACTAGCTAATAGAGATAACTTTTAGATGTCATCTTTCTGGATTTAAGGTAAAAAATAAATCGACCCATAGGCACTAAGCTACTACCTTTCCATTCTAAGATTTGTTCATCTGGAAACTGAAAACAAACAATCCTAGTTCTACGATCGACTGAGGCATAACATGAGTGTAACCAATCCATGCCTAGAATGACATCAAAGTCTAAAATTATTAACTCTACTAGATCTGCTGAGGTGACTTTCTGAGAGACTATGACAGGGCAATTTCTGTATAAGCGTCTAGCTATAACTAGGTCACCGACTGGAGTAGAGACTGAGAAGGGTTCTGAGAGAGTTTCTGGAATGACATTGAATTGGACTGCTATACTGAGTTACAAAAGGCAAAGTCATCTCTGTTGTCTTTCCACTGAGTTAACCATATGTGAGTCACATCCTTGAGTTTGTAGGATGCCAATCTTACCTATAACTACCAGTTACTGACATCACACAAAATATTTTATTGACTCCATCAATGAACTTCAGTGGGTCCTTACCAACATGTGACCCTAAAAAATTAGATGGATAATCCTAACAAAATCATAAACTCTGGCTACCATTGATCGATTAATTCTATTAGTAGGAACTAGAACCTGCTGATTGTTCTGGTTGGTCATACTCTTGACCTAAAGCTGAATTGGCTTTCTGAAATTGTGCATTTGAACTTCCTTATCTTGTATTAGAGGAACTATGTTTGTGTTACGTGCATTAACATTCCATGCCTAATCTCAACGAGAAGGCGTGATCTTAACGCTCAACGTCGAGTTAGAATGGAATTAGATCATACCTTATGCACGATAAAAGTAACAATAAGGTGAAATTTTTCCTAAAACACTTCGTAGCCTCCCTCTTATTAAATGTGGTGCACTTCACACCCATGAAAAGGACTCTACTTAGTGCGGCTTTTTCAAACATCCTAGGACTCTTGAACATAGTGCTCTGATACCAAGTTTTGTCACGCCCCGAGCTACCCCCAACACGTGGACACGGAACCTAGGACCACAAGTGATCCCAACCTAACCCTGCTAGCATGATCATGAGCATACTAAAGATAATAAACTATTGCAGAAGCTAAATCATACTTAAAATGAAAAGATTGGGAATACCCATATTCTATAACTGAAATATTTTAAAACAATGAATCTAATACAAAAGAAATATTAACTCAATACTAAGCTAAATCTAATTATGTCAGAAAATAACATCTAAACTAGACTAGAAATATTGGAACAAGCTCCAGAAAAATCTAGCAAAAACTTAAACTAAATGACTAAAGGCTGAAATGAAACTCATGACTGTTGTCCTCGGAGAATGAGGACTCACCACTGAATCTGCTGAACTGGAGATCGGGAAATCGATCTATGCGCGATCTGGATACTGAGAACCTGAACCTACATCACAAGAAGATGTAGCGCATGTATGCGTCAGTACTTGAAAGGTATTGAGCACGTAAGATAGAGTAAAGCTGAAATAAAACATAAATGAACAATCATAAAAACAAATATAATAATCTGAACATGATGCGCTGATTTTTGAGCTAACTGGATTCAATGACCAATTTATAACATTCTTAAACTGAATAATGAATATACTAATAAATGGTCAATGCAGAGAGTCTGACTGAACTATGGGAGCTACTAATAACCGATAATAAAACCACATGAGCGAAATGTGGAGTCCGATGTATACGCCCCATCTAGAGAACCCAATATACCCCGCCAAAGGTATAAAAGCATGCTGGCATAATCACTAAACTGATTGCCCACAGAGGGGACTTACAACCTACTTGGCTAGTAGTTTTGGGACTATTGGGTACGCTAAACCCTAGTCCAACTTGGATATGCTTTAATTATGTTTCTAGGCTTAAACTAACTAAAATCTGATGATTTAGGGTCAAAACGACGTAACTTAGGGTTTAAAAAGAGTGGGAAAGGTAAAAAAGACCCCTAGGAAGGTTGATATCGGGCCTCACGACAGCCAGGACTGACGTTACGTCGTGCGCCCGACGCCCCGTTGTTGGGTCCATCGTGAGGGCCTGTTCGACATGCCTTTACTAAAATGGGCATACCTTTTTACTCGAAGGTATGTATTCGGCAAGGTCGGTGGCTATGGAAAGATGATTCAGTTATCTATCTGCAGGTAGGTCATGGATAACCTAATACATTTTGTGCTAAGAGTTATGATCATTGTAAGTTGACCCAACTGTATTTCTCTTTTACAAGCTGCAAATTTTCCACCTACGGACCGTAGGTCAACCTAAGAACCATGCTGGGCATCCATAGCTCTTGTCAGAGAGTGTTTGAATGGAGTCTTGATCGACAATTACGGACTACGGTCCGTCGTTTGACCTATGGACCGTAAGTCCGTCCGTCGTCTAACACTTAACCAATTTTTCTAGGCTGAAATTTTTGGGAGTTTTTGATCCCATTGATGGTTGTGCAGGACAGACCGTGGTTCAGGCTACACTCCGTCGATGCCACCATTGGTAGCACTTGCACATTTTCCTGAAAAAGTAATTTTTGGTCTGTTTTGGCTACGGGTTGATACAGACAGACTCTGTCTTTAGCCAGTTTAAGACGTGGCGCCCCAGCATCTCTCCAACGAGTTTTTTGACTTTCTTCTTTGTTTTGCTTCTCTAAACCTTCTCAAACTCCCATTGATCCCACCCCAAACACTTAGAATTCCTAAATAACTTATTACCGATAGTTTACACCCAAGAACAGTTCAGAAACATGGATTAAAACTAACAGGAATAAACAACAATTCAACCAACAAGAACTTCAATCTTTTCATCAAGATCATCAAGGTTTCCTTTCAATTAACTATAAATTTCAGTAATTAATAAAATTGGAGGTTGGATGAAACAACCCAACACCGGATGATCTCAGTTACCTGGTTAGGGATCAACCCCGACGAAATCCACAAACGAATTCTTGGCGTTCTTGCCTCTTATTCTCCCTTCTCCTCTTTTCTCCTTTCTCTCAAAGCTTTAGCTTATTTTATAAGTGTTTAAATTAATGGGATTACACACCAACTTATTACCCCAAAATAAATTTCATAATTAACTTAGGAAAAAAACAAAATACCCTTAACAAATCTTGATTTGGAACTTTCCTTGATCAATAACCCAACTTCCGAAAGACATGTCTTTTTCATACAACCTCAGAAATTCACAAATTGGTGTTGTTGGAAAGATCTTCCAACGTGATTTTTATCCACATAAAGAAATCACCCAAACACCTCCAGAGCTGGGAATTATGGCCTTTTTAAAATAACCAAAACTCTCTTTTGAAATCTGTAAATTTTCCATATTTGCTTACTTATTTCCAAATTTAATTTTTCTTGTTTTTATTAGCTTAACCTTGGTTTATCTAGAATATGAGATGTTACATCCCCTTAGTTTTTACCCCCAATCGAGAAGTCAAAAATTTAACTCTAGATATGTTATGCTTGCATTGTGGGTAGGGTTTGGGTGTGATTTCAATCAAGTAAATAACATCGCATTAGGATTGATTTTGCTTTGTTTAGTGATATTATGATGATTTCATATGAATCTTATCGTAACACTATTATAAATAGATGAATGTGATTTTTGTCGGTTGATGCCATTAGAGGTGAATTTAAAGGTTCAAAGGTAATCTTCCTAAATCAATGTCATGTATAGGAAGTGATCAAAGTTAGGATCATATAATCATGAATTCAACTAGACCTATTGTTTATGATTTATCTTGACTTGTAAAGTTAGAATTTAACCTTCATGATCAATTGAGGCTAGAATCACCTAGTATTCAAAGATATGATCAAGATATATACCTTGAAACTTAGGCCTAAAGAAGAGATTTTTAGATAGAAACCGAGTAAGGGTTATAATCATGATAGTTAGGGATTTAGGGTGAAGTTATTATTATTAAATATATGAGCTAAAGATTTGAAGGTAAAGTCTAAATGAGAATATAATTCTAATAGGTTGGATTGTGGTGAGAGGCCTATACTCACCTAACTTACTTATGAATCCTTGAAAGATGAAGTGATAGAATCAATGAACATCAATTGATTTTCAAGGACATCCTTCCATGAGAAATGAGTGTTAAGCAAGGATTAACAAGTAAATGTTGGGGTGTATGCTTCATTCCAAGTGGATATTGAAGATGAGATGGACTGTCACACAAGATAGGGTCCGGGATCCATGTAGAAAGTAGAATCATACCTAGTTGATGTGAGGACTATCCGAGTTAAAGGGGTAATTCTTACGTACTAGAGTGTCGGTTTTTCCCCAAGGTGGTTTCATGAGATGGGACCCTTCGCATCGTTGAGTCAAGGTTCTTAGTAGCAATCTTCATATCCAATGAACTAAGACATGCTAGAGAAGCATCTCATAGTGTTCAAAACCTAATGAACTAAGATATATTTAATGAAGTAACTCATTGTGTTCAAGAGTATAAATGGAGGTAGACACTCTGAAATAAGTATCTGATAGTATCCATGCTAGTAATGAACTTAGACTTACTAAAGGTAGTATCTCATAGGGTTTAAGTTACCTCACAGTACCAGGATTAGTATGGACTACTTAGGGTGTCTTTTATACATCAGGAAAATGTATTGTAAAGGCCCTAACTAACTAAGATGTGCTTAAGAGAGTACCTCCTACTATTCTAAAATTAAAGAGAGGAACTAGGTTCCAAACAAAGAATTGTTAGTAAGAGGACTAAAAAGTGATACTTAGCATGATTCGTATTATGGGATGCTATGATTGAAAGTATGACTTAGGCTTACTAAATAGAATGTCTTGAGACAAGATTGTTCCAAAGTTGCCTTCCTTGCTACAGATGACTTAAGGTGAGAGATCCCCTTAGTTATAATAGTTAAGATAATATGAGGCCAAGGGAAGCTGAATATGACTAGGATGACTTCAAAGTTATGCTTAGTGTTAAGAGTAGTATGGGATGTCTTTCATGCCTTGCACTAGTGTGACTTACGGTTAAATAGAAGTATGGTGCTCTTATGTAAAGAAAGCTTAAAGAGTTGACCATGTATGCAGACTATGATTAAGATGACATGAAGACCTAAGTCTTGACTATGAAGGTGGACTATGCCCAAGAATGGCCAAAGAGAGGTACTTAGCTTGAATGTTAGTATGGGATGCAATCCTTGCATTACACAAGTATACTTGGGGGTGGCTTGTGAAGTAGTTTTCTTGTAATATGAAAGGATTAAGGTTGATGTATGTAACTATGGAAGTCCAAGTAAACTAGGCCATGAACATGATTTATCTCATATGCTCATTTACTATGTCTATGTTGACTTGTGTTTATATATGCTTATGTCAGAGGTATGTTATGACTATGATTATTATGTTATGACTATGATTAGTGCTCACAATTTAAGCCCAATTTTCACTGACCCGCCCAAATAGCCCATCAAATATGGGTTAAAAGAGTAATTTTAAATATGGGTAATATTTGGGATTATACCTATATTTTACCCATTAAAATATGGGTATATTTATGGGTAAATTATGGGTCAAATATGGGTATTGCATGTTTTCTCCAAAGTTTTAAAAAACCTTCTGTTACCATGTTTTAGATGCGATTTTTAAAAACATTCATATATGGTTCCTATTAATATTTCAACTCTAGACCTCCACCCCACATTTCCCAGATAAATTAAAGTTTATTTTTAAATAATATTTTAAACTTCAAAATTACAGTTTTTCACCCCTACCCTCGACCCCCTCCCCAACGCACCCCCACACCAGCCCCCTCACCATCTTCCCTCCAAAAAATTTTAAGTTTATTTTAAGTATTGTTTTCAACTTCAAAGTTTTAGTTTTTTCATCCGTACCATCATCCCCCCATCACCCCCACCCCCACCCAAAAAAAATTAAGTTTGTTTTAAAAAATATTTTCAACTTCAAGTATTTATTTTTTTACTCTACCCTGGACCCACCTAACCCCATCCATCGTCCCCACCCACCCCCAACTTTGCCCCCCCCCCCCTCCCCAAACCCCAAAATTTTTTTAATTTTTTTACTTTTATAAAAAAATAAAACTAAATGAAACATTTTGAACAATTTCATCTAAAAAAAAGACTAAAATATTTTTTTCATAGTGAATTCTTAAGTAAAGAACTATTTATTCATGAAATATGGGTAAACTAGTATTTTACCCAAACCACTTTTACCCATATAAAATATGGGCGGGTTGAATGATTACCCATTTTATGTTTACCCATTTTCAACCCGCCCACATTTGACCCAACCCGCCCATTTGCTACCACTAACTATGAAGATTGTTCTTATGAATATGTTATTATCTCTTAAGCTTATGTATTATGTTTACTAACCATTTTGAGATTCTCTTATGATGTAGTGCTAGCTTTAAAACATAGTACATTTTGTACTTACATATATTACCTACATTCTAACCAAATGCAGGGTTTCGAAGATTGAGTTGCTTTGAAGGATAGGTTGCAAAGGTGCTAGAAGGGTTGAAGAATAGGTTTGTCCTGATAGCTTCGAGGACAAACCCATCTTCCCTTTATATCATTTATTTATGCCTTAGACTTTATATGGGTAGCGTCCCAAGACTTCTATTCAAGGTCCTAATATATGGTTTAAGACAAAGTTTTAGTAAAGACTTCCGCTTGATTTTGTTATAAAATGACTTTGAATGTAAAAGTTTTAAATTGTCCCTAATTTTATAGTATCTTATGTTAGGATAATGCTAAGGGATTGTATGAGACCCCTTTGGGGTTAACTACACCATGTTACTTCTAGGGGGTAGCCCCGAGTCGTAACTGAATGTTTTAAATAAAACATTCAGCAACTCTTTCTTAGCAAAGATAATTTCAGGGCTTCTCGTCTTCCTTCTTCTTAGATATTTGTTCTTTAATTGCTAAGCAATCCGTTTTGTTTAGTTCTTCGGTATTGAGCACCGATTTGGGTAAGATTTAAGACAACTTAACCCTATAATTATGCCTCTACCGTAGATAGAATTATGCTGTTTGTTCAGGCGACTTCTCACCCAGCCGCATTAAGGGCCCTTTAAATGGATACCTTTTGTTGTCCTATGCTCCGGCAAGGTATATCATGACTATGTTAACGTGGGGTTGTATCATCAAGAGGCTCATAGTTATGGTTTCTGCTTAGAGAAACTCTCTAGGAAAAGTAATGAATGTTATTATGGTGTTTTGCTATTGCATGGTTGTTAACACCTAATTTTTCTGTCTGTTTTCCTACAATCAATTTTCTTCATGTTTCATTGTCGTGGGTAATTTACTAAAATTGATTTGGCTTTTAACCTTAATTTCAACATTTATGTTTTATTTATTTTTGAATATTTTCATTAAATATGCTTGTGTATATGTATATGTATATGCATATACATTTGGCATGTTTTACTCTTTAATAATTTAATAATTTTTTATAACTCCATCTTTCATTGGAAAATTTTTTCCCATATCTATGTATCTATCTATCTATCTATATCTATATCTATATCTATATCTATATCCATATCTATATATATATATATATATATATATATATATATATATATATATAGAGATATATATATATATATATATATATATATATATATATATATAAGATTAACTAGGACTAAAAAAATGTTATTGAATTAGTTAACTTGAAAAAAATGTATGTTATTCACAAGTTAATTCACCAACACGTTTTGGGCCATTTATATTCTTTCTTCAACAAATAATTGCAGACAAATCTTAAAAATAAATTTGAAAAACTAGCTAACTAGTAAAAATTCATAACATACATCAACACTTAACAAAAAATTAGTAAAAATGTAAGTATACCAATATTTAAGCAAATATAGTTTATCCTAATATAATTATTATACCTATATTTAAGCAAATATAGTTTATCCTAATATAATTATTTACCTTCATTTTATTTCTCAAATTTGGACCCCTTTTTTTACTCCATTGCCGGCGAAGGAAAGGAAAAAAACTCAGTACTGAATTTTGTCTCTCTAATTTTTTTTATCCAAATTCTTTCATTTCTCATACTATTTTTCCCATTATTGTTTCTCATAAAGTAACTTAATGATTACCTTGTAAAAATCAAAATTTTGTCAATTTTTTTGAGAAAACTCATAAATTAGTGAAAAAACTTTCAACCTTTTATACAGGTAGATACATTATCATGAAGTATTTTCTAGATTTTTGAAATTTTGGATATTTATGATTTTTCGGGTTTCGGCCTTATAGTTTGAATTTTTTCATTTTCATTTTTATAGGAAATGTAGTAGTTCATTAACATTCATTTAGAATATATAGATTATTCGATTATATATATATATATACTAGTAACACTACCCGCGCTTCGCACGGGAATTAAGTATCACAAAATTTATAAAGTATACTTAAAGTATATCTTGCATTATCACTAAAACACTATATTATCTTACGTGCAAGATTACTTAATAACGAACACCAATAATGTAAACAAAAATGAAAATTATTACATCTTACCATTATCCTTAATAACATATAAGCATAAATTAACGATTGTTAAAAGAAATACCTATAACATAAGCAATTGTCTTAGTGATTCATTCAACATGAACAATGTACACAAATATTTAATTGTTACTCAGGAGGAGGAGGAGAAGGAGAAGGAGAAGAAATACGTACACAAATATTTAATTGTGAATGAGCAGGAGGAGAAGATGAAGAAGAAGAAATACTAAGAGGTGTAGAATTTTCGTAGTTTTATATGAGAGGAATCCCTCTATTTATAGATAAAAAAGGGTACTGTAAAAAAATGGTTATTGTGCTTCATCAGAAAGGTTTCAACTATTTGGAAAAGTTGTAACCCTTTCGAAAGCTCACAACTTTTCATAAAAGTTGCAACTTTAAAATCGCAATTCTTTATCTAAGTCGCAACTTTTCATAAAAGACACAACTTTTCATAATAGACGCAACTCATCAATAAAGTCGTAACTTTTCATAAGAGTCACAATTTTTTATCAAAGTCACAACTCTTTATTAAAGTAATGACTTTTTATAAAAGTCATAACTTTTCACGAAATGGGAAGGCTAGTTTTGGTAATAAAATAATTAAAAGGGAATCCTAATTTCTGATGGCGCCACGTATGCGAGCTTAGGTTTTCTTTTATATATATATATAATATATATATATTATATATATATATATATATATAATTGTTGTGCGTTAGTAATTTTGATATTTTGATTTAGGATTTTAGGTAAGGGAAACGAATCTAATATTCACTATAATGTTTGTCAAAGAGGATTACAAGAGGTATCCCAAACCTAAATGTAGGCTCTGCGTATAAAAATGACTTAAGGGAGTAGTTAAAATAAAAAGTTTCGGTGCGGAAGTTGATGAACCAGTTTAACAATATCTTTATTCAATATTGATAAATGTATGTATTTGCTTTCATACTTGCATCCCTCTATAAACATTGTACTCGAGTGATCAGTTTTTTTAACATAAATAGAGACTCACGTTTGTTTAACAATATTTGTATTCAATATTAATAAACGTATGTGTTTACTTTCATACTTGTATCGTTGTGTAAATAATTATATCTCAGTGATGAAAATTATATACATAAATACTTATGTATTTGTATCTCTATCAAATTTACAATTTTCATAAATTTGAATTTAAAACAACCACTTATAGTATACACTTTCATATCATAGTTTTTCCGATAATGGATATCAAAAAAGAAAAAAACAACCAGCCAATACTTTATCAAAACGGTTCTTTTTCAGATTGTGGATACAATATTTATCAAAACGATAAAGGATCTAATATTTATCAAAAGGAATCTTCCATTGCATTAAACATTACACAAAAAAAATATTTCTACAAATATTCCATATTCATTCTTAGTTTTTCATTCAAACAAATTAGAATTAAAACTACCCAACAAAAGTAATGCTCCCACTTAGTTCAGAGAATGTATAATTTACAATTATCAAAACTTTCCATAGTAATTTTTGAATCAATGGAATAGTAAAAACCTAAATCCAAAATTTGATGAAGAAGGGGGATTGTGCGTAGTCGTTTACTTATGAAATCGTAAGTGATGAGTATTTTAAGTGATATATTCTAATATTATATAAGTGATTTTCTCCTTTCTATTATTAAATAATTGTATTGTTTCAAATCAAACAAATAATAAATAAATAAATTAGAAGAATAACTGACTCAAACATTTGCATTTTAATATAAATATTAAAAATATTGGCAAGAGGTTTTATTAAATGCTAAAGTATTTACATTTTGAAAATTTTCCCCATATAATAACACCTTCGCGCCTAAACTCAACTTGATCTACCAAAAATACCATGAACCGTTCTCGTGCTCTCACTTAGAGACGTAAACTGAACTTAACACATGAGGCCGCCAAACCTAACCTATTATTGGCGTAGGGTTGAGATATGATTTTTAATCTCATTGAAAACTAGGTCGTATAAGCCCAACCCATATAAGCTATTAACACTTGACGCTTGATCTAGGTCGGGCTGGAGTCAGCCCATGAGCCAAACCTATTTATTTGAGGTAATTTACAACAATCTTACTAGTATATAAGCTAATTAATCAAATTCAAACTATTTTGGTATAGTACGAATCTTATTAAATTTTGGTACATCTTGGTACATGTATCTTGAAATAAATAAACTCAAAAGTGGGTTAATTTGTTCTAGATACACTCTATCCTAGTGGAATCACATGTATCTAGATACATAGATAAATCTGAGTCCTCTCCTCCCTTCCATCTCACTCGTCACTCTCTTATGTCACTAGAGTATATGGTATACGGTACACTAAATACACGTATCTCGCGTATCTAGTATCCGAGATACATGCTAATGACACTAACCTTTTATCCTAGTGTTACTGAAACAACACCATTATTTGTCATATTTGATTTGGTTATCTCCTCATTTCTTGTTGTTATAGAATTTAAAGTTTGAAAAGAAAAAATGTGAAGAAAAAAAAAAGAAAAAAGGATGGGATAGCCTGCCCAACCCTTGGGCCTTCTAGGGTTCGGTTGTGTTTAGCATTTTTAGGCCCTTCCTAATAAAGGGTCAGCTCTCCTTAGCCCATGAAATTGTTTGGCCCGTGAGACTTTGGTGTGGTTGAATTCGGCCGACCTTTTTTGACAACTCTACTCTCACCTCCATCATCTTTACACTCCAAAGAGATGATGAAAACCAAAACCTATCTTGCCACTCATCTCCCTCACCCCAAGAATCCGCAAGATTTTATGCTCAAATCTCTGTCAGCCCTATCAATCATCTGAGCATCAATAGTGCCCTAGCTTCTCTAAAAAGACTGAATTCAAGCATTCACATTACCCAATCTCTTGAAAACAGCAAATACAATTAAAAATTTCCATTCAGATTCAAATATTAGGTATTTATATTTATTGCTTCTTCCTGTTCATCTTATCTTCGGTGTCTCTCGACCTATTCAAAGAAGTGATTCCTTGTTTTATTGTTATTTTTGGAAATCATCAGCCCATATTCAATCTGTCTAGAGGGAGTCGGTAGAAGAGAATAAGATTCAGAAGCAATAGAGAAGGTTTGTATTTGTCCTCTGTCGCATTATTTCATTGTTGGAGAAAAAATAGTCTTTTGAATGTATTTCTACTTGTTTAATATTTGTTTCAAGTTATTTTTCCAAATTATTTTAGCATGCTAAATGACTAATTGAAAGTACAAATTATAAAAGCAAAATTATTGGTTCGTCAACTCGTCAGATATGTGATGACCGTTGGTGCTTATCGAATTTCTATTTTGTAACTTTTTGTTCGACATTCCTAAAATCTCTACTTTTGCTAAAAAAAATTTAAATTGTATCATTATTTCAAAACTTTTTTATGTTATACATACGTTTGATCGGTTATTGTTATTAATGAATCTTAAAGGATACTCAATCTCTTCCCTTTAGGATAAGTAGAAACCTTACCTAGTATCGCACAAGTTAAATAGACCATTAATTGGAGTTAATTCTAGCATTACATTCGTTAAATATTTAGGTTTCTTAATTTATCTTAAAAGTAATTACATGGAAACTCCTTTAAGTTAATTAATTTAGGAATCACCGATTCGATGTACACTATTTGACACAAGTTTAAGTGGGGTATAACAAGGATACTTTCAGTTTCTTTTCAGTTCATTTATTGAGTTCAACTATTTATTTATTTCATTTGGTCTTATTACATAACATACATGCAACGTACTGATGTCATTTGGTGTTGCACATATTATATTGTTGTTTTAAGTACTCACAATAACAGACGTTTAGCCAATGTTGTCTTTGATTGAAAATGAGCTTAGCTTAAAAATACTGTGTTTGAGTGTGTGCGTGTGTGGGGTGGGTGGGTGGGTGGGTAGGGGTGTTTAAGAATTGAACTGGCATGAGAAATACGTAAAAGACAGGAAAATGCAGCTAATAATCTGATTCGATCAACATTTACCTAGTTGTGTGAATCATGCTTCGAGATCCATAGGGTGGTGGAAGAACCAAATGTTGCGTCACACGATGCTGTTAAGCGTGTTCCCAAGAGAAAAGAGTTCAAAACTCATGAAAGCATACCTAAAATGTAATGAGTACACTAGGAAAAATGCCTCTATATGTTGTGAATTTATTCAGAATTTGTGATAAGGTTAGAACAGGTGGAAGTCATAATAAACCTTCTTCAGCTTTGAATGATGGAATGTTGGGGAAATTACTATCATACTGATATTGGATTATAATTATAAATTAGTAAATAGATTATTCCAAATAGTGTGTCATGGCAAGACACTCCCTTGAAAGCGATTTCAGTCCGATCTAGTGCAAAACATTCTAGCCGGTCGCTCCCTAAGGTTATGCAATTACTCTCAAACAAGTGCACTCGTGACTAAAAGTTTGGAGTTGCACAAAAATAATTTTCCAGAAATCCATAATAGAAAAAATGAATATTTAAGCCAATAAAATAATAAGTGATGGAGACTGTAAATAAAAGAAATGACTTTGTTTTTCTTCTCTGTATTTAGCTCTGAGATGATACTCCATGAATTAGAAAATCATTTACGTTTTCATCCATCAAAAGAATTTAAGAAACTAACGGATAATAGATACACTCTTACTTTAATGACAAATTTGTCATAATACAAAAGTAACTTCAAGTCTTCTGAATACGTACTAGCTATATGTTCTTACGAAGTTACGAAACAAACAGTTGAGATAAATGTGAGCAATTTATGTGAAAGTAACTCTCCTATTTCACATATGTTAACAACTTGACAATGTTCAAATAGATTAATTACGGAGAGTTAAAAGATGTAATCTATCGTATGTATAAAAGAAAAGAAATATTATCCACAACCCCCACTAATGCGGAGATAAAGAATAAGAATAATTTCTTTGGCAAAGAAAGGACCATGTATTTTAGTGTCAGTATCTTTCGATTTGAATTATCACGTAGTGAAATGAGGCGACAACACATATCCACAAAGTAAAGTACTCTTGAACTATAAATACATAAATTGAGACCCGCACAACACATATCATATCCTTGATTTCATGCAAACTCCGCGATCTATCACAGTACATTTATGGTCATCTACACACACCTTGGGTCTTGTGAGTGCTCTAGAAAGACAACCCACTTCTTTCATAAAAGGGGACCACATATTTACACTCACGTTGGTGATTCAATCAAGTCTATCTCAAATAGATCACCTTAAGGCTATAGAATCATTAAGAGAAAATAAGGTCAGCCTTCTAAAACACTACCTCATTCCATAGGTAGTATATAAAATGTGCTGTATATTGAGGTCAAAAGGATCCACGACACTACCCAATCAATGGGCTTTAACTATACCCCCCTTTACATTTCAAGAATCATTTATGTTTTCAATCCCTTGGTCATGGGATCCACCAAATTTCTATCAGACCTTTGCATATTCCTAGGAAATAACACCCAGTTTCACTGACTGTTTAACTGCATCATGTCTAATGTGAATGTCTCTTTTTTCCATTGTACACACTATTTTTTGCTATTCCATTTGTTGTCTATGATTCACTATGAAGAGAGATAGGTAATCTTACCTTCCCCATACTAGAATATCCGTCAAAAGATTTCTCAACCACTTAGATTCGTTCCCTGTCAACTCGAGAGCAATGAATTCAATTTCTATGGTAGAACGTTCTACACAAGTTTGTATGGAAGACTTCCACAAAATAGTACCTGCACCCAAAGTAAGCACACAACCACTGGTGGAGCAAACTTCATCATTGTCGATTACCTAGATCACATCACAAAACCATTTTAAAACAACAGAAAATTTATTAAAATGCAAATACCATTTAATTGTACTTTTTAAATACATTAGCAAGCGATGACGAGCCTTCCAATATTCACTAATCTGATTATGAGTATATGTACTCAATCTAATGTTCAGTTTGAGAACATTAGATTCTGTATTCTTTCTAAAATGTGTGTCAAGATCATAAGGAGTTCTTACTAGAACTATATCAAAGCTATCAATTTTTTCAAAATCTACTGATACAAATAGAAACCATTAGCGGTTCTTTTGATTCTAACTCCAAAATCAAATCTGCTTCAGCAAGGTCTTTCATTTCATATTTATAAGATAAAAAATGATTAATCTCATTAATAACTTTCACATTAGGACCAAAGATTAACATTTCATCGACATATAAACATATACTCACACAATGTGGACCTATCATCTTATAATGGCACAGGTATCAAGTGAATTTACAACAAAGTCATTATCCACTAACGTGATATTAAAATTTTCATACCACTGCTTAGGTGCATTTTTTAATCCACACAAGTTTTTTTTTTAATTTTCATATTTTATCCTCTTGTTCTGGAACCACAAAACCCCCAGCTCGGGTCATATAGATATCTTCTTCTAAATTACCATATAGAAATGTTCTTTTTACATCCATTTGATGTCCCAGTAAGTCATGAATAGTGGTTAAAGCAATAAGGGTCCTAATGGTAGCTATTTTGGTCACAGAAGAATAAGTATTAAAGTAATCAACACTTCTCTTTCAATTAAAACCCCTATTTTATCAATTGTACCATCAAGTCTCAGTTTGTTCTTAAATATTAACTTGCTACTTATTTACAGAAAACCTTTAGGTAAATCATATAAGTCTCAAGTGTTATTAGGAACTATTAAATCATAGAAGTCTCAAGTGTGATTAGGAAATATAGAGTCTAATTAACTTTTAATAGCCTCTTTCCAAAATATTATATCTATTAATCTCATTGCTCATCATAAGTCTTAGGTTCTTCTTCTATTAAATAGATAGACAAAAATTCATCATTTAAAATATTAATATAAAAAAATCCAGATAAGAAAGTAGTGATAAAATCTGGAATAAAACTAGTCTCAATTCTATATTTTTTACTCTTTCTAAGTTTATTTTCATGCTCATTAGAAGAAGGAACAATACCAGAATCAGTAGACATAGATGTAGAAACATTATTTAGCATATAACTTGGTACATTTTTTCAAAGAAAAAATATGCTCAATAGATTTTGCATCACTAGATTCACAAATAGAATGATCCTTTAGACATATATATCTATATGCAGCACTATTTTGAGCATGACCAGTAATATAGTATTAAAAGTTTTACAACCAACAATTACTCATTTAAAATCAGGTGAACCAACTTTAGCTAAGGACACTCACACTTCTAAAAATTTTCAAAATAGGAGCAAACCCTTCCACAATTCATATGAGGTATTTTCTAACTGCTATAATGAGGGATTCAATTAAGATTATAGCATGCAAACAAAACTGCTTCTCTCCATATATTTTTAGATAGACTAGAGCTTAAAAGCATAGAATTCATCATTCTTTAAGGGTTTATTTTTCTGGTTGACAACACTATTTTCTTGGGGAGTATAGGGACCACTAACCTCATCTATAATATCATTTTCTAGCAAAAATCGTTTTGATTTTTAGAACTATATTTACCGGTCCTATCATATCTAAATCTCTTAATTTTTTTGTTTAATTAATTTTCTACTTCTCATTTTGAATTTAAAAAATATGCTTTCAGCTTCATCTTTAGACTTAATAGGATATATCTTAGTATATGTAAAAAAGTCATCAACAAAAGTAATGTAATAATTTTCCTATCTTTGCTAAAAGTGTTCTTGAAATCAGCTAAAAATTTGAATACATTAGATCATGTAATTCGACATTTCTACTAATAACAGAGTTAAAAGGTTTCTTGGCATGCTTTGCTTGTAACCCAATAAAGTTATAAAAATCATTAGTTTTTCTAAGTCAAAATTAACATGACTAGTATACCATGTCACAAATTAATACACTCAACAACATAATCCAATTTTTTAGTACTTGCATTATTGACAATCTCTTAAAGGGAAAATGCATACGTACCCCCTCAACCTATGCCAAAAATTCAAAGATACACTTATACTATACTAATGTCCTATTACCCCCCCCCCCCTAAACTTATTTTATAAGTAATTTTCTACCCCTTTTCGGCCTACGTGGCACTAACTTTAACAAAAAAGTCAACCAGCCTTGGCCCACAAGATAGTGTCACGTACACTGAAAAGGGGTAGAAAATCATTAAAAAAATAAGTTCAGGGGGACAATAGGACCTTAATATAATATATTCATATGATTCTCTTTCAATTCACCAATTTCCTTTACATCGCCACATTTCTTATTTGAATTGATGTTGGGATTTTCATACCAAGTTTGAAGATTGCCAACTTCATCCAAACGAATATTCTATTTTTTCGAATTTTCAATGTCCGATGTCCATTGAATTAATGTTAGAGTTATAAAGTTGTTCCAATTGCATCAGAACACACTTGTATTATTCTTCTAACTCCTTAATCTTTTTCACCAATAACGGAAGAATAAATTGAGATCTTTAGTTAACTCTCTCCTTGTTCCTCCAGCAAAAAAATGCAATTCATTGTCTCATTGTGAGGAAAAGACCAAAATCTACTTCGTGGAATGCGATCTAACCAAAAGGTGTGCATTTGCAATAAGATTACAAACTTGCATTGCACTTCAACATTGATCATATTTTCATCCATACACAACTTATTCAACTCGGATTTTTTTCGTTACTAACCTAACATTCATGCATAAAATTGTGAATAAAATTTTAAATCAGAACTAATAATTAACATACAAACGTATACATATAAAGAATATACACAAAAACAACCCTACCTTCATGAATCAATAAGCAATTTGAGTCTGATTAATTATGATTTCAATGAAAATTTATGCTCATATTTAAATAATAAGGTTCCCTAGAAGATTATGAGCATCAATAACAAAAAATTATAAGAAAGTTCATCAAAACTCATGTAACTGAATTTGATAAGACTTATTTTACATCATCAATAAGCACAAACCAAATATCCTAAACCTTAGATCCATAAATAAAACTACTTGGGAAAAATACGGGGAAATATGTCACAACCTTAGACCTCAACTAAGCACACTATTTGACACTTACAACTCAGTCACGAATGATTCGCGATCTCGCAAGATCTAGTAAGCCTTTAAATAGTAAGGGTATGTTTTGTATGAAGGAGAACATTTTCTTGGAGAAGAAGTGGATTTCTAACTTTTTTCTCATGTTCGGTTGTTGCGTTGAAAATATTTTCTAGAAAATAGTTTTTAATGTTTTGTTGGTGAATGAAAAATATTATTTAGAAAATGCCTTTAATTTTTAGATTTAGGCTAGAAATTACTCTTTATTAAAAGAACTTTACTCCAAAAATCAACCTCGATAATTGATCTTGGAACTACACACAACCTAGGACAAAACCCTGATGGCATTTGTAAAATCCGACCTTTAGATCTAACCTAAAATTTCGACCCTGGACATGAACCATGAATTTTTTTTTCAAAAACATATTTTTTTTAAACTAATGATGGGGTCGCGGGATGACGGGTGTAGTGGGGGGGGGGGATAAAAATGATTTTTTTTAAAATCTGAAATTTTTTAAAAAAAAATATTCTTTAATATATTTTTGATAGGGTGGCCTAGGTATGGGGAAGGGGAGGGGAGGGCAGGGGTGGGAGGTAGAGGGGATGGTGTAGGGGTGGTATGAATATGTTTTTTTAAAAAATAAAATTGAATATTTTTCAAAAACAAATTTTTGTTAAAAAAATGACGGGAATGGGATGGGTGGGGGTGGTGTAAAAAATAAAAATAATTTAAATTTGAAATATTTACCAAAATTATTATTTTAAAAAATTTAACAGGGTGGTGGGGGAAGGGGTGAAAATATTTGGGGGTAGGGTGGCGGGGGGAGTTGAGTAAGAAAACAAAAAAATTGAAATGTTTGTCAAAAGCAATTTTGTTTTTTTATTGGGGGGTGGGGGGTGGAGGTAGGGGTTCGGTGAGGTAAAAGTATCTTAAAATTTGAAACATTTTTTTAAAATAATTTTAAATTTTTGTAAGGGGGTGGTTAAGGGGTAGGGATAAAAATATATTAGAAATTTAAAAAAGTTAATTTATTTTTTGAACGTGGAGAGCCAGGTATGGGCTATGGGTAGGGTAAGGGAAAAAATTA
Organism: Solanum peruvianum; assembly: GCA_027705065.1. Taxonomy (NCBI): domain Eukaryota; kingdom Viridiplantae; phylum Streptophyta; class Magnoliopsida; order Solanales; family Solanaceae; genus Solanum; species Solanum peruvianum. The sequence continues at coordinate 21,333,739 of JAKWJD010001758.1, forward strand.
TAAGGATGATAGAGTTTTGGAAAATGTTTTTCTTACTCTTAGAAGGAAATTTATTTTCTGATTTGGAAAATTTTTTTAAACATTTATGACGACTCAAACATGGGAAAATAATTATTTTCCAGAAAAGAATTACTTAAGAAGGTTTTTGGATTCATTAAGATTGGGAAGAATTGGTTTTATTGTTTGATGTCATTACAAATGGGTGCCCCTCTAGGGGCTAATTTGAAAATATAATTTATGTACAAGACCCTTTTCTAATACTCTCTTTACATCTAGAAGGTATCAAAAACTTTCCATTCAAATAAAATTTTTTATGGTTTTCTAAGAAATTCTCCCTATATTTCTAGAATATTCCACTAAGGACTATTGTTCTTCCAATATAAGCCTTCCACATGGATAATTTCTCCAACTCAGTTGTCGTGCATATTCACTAAGGACTATTATTCTTCTAAGGTCTTTCAAGAAATTTACCTTATATTTGTAAAATATTCACTAAGGACTATTATTCTTCTAAGCCACATAAAAAATTTCTCCATAATATTCCCAGTTAACACTAATCCGCTAGCCCATCGCGTATTAATTTCTCCAACTCTTTGTTGTGAACATTATCGAACAATCCATCTGTAGGGATCACTATCACATCCCATGTTCTTACTGTAACATTAATTTCTTGTGCCACAGTTGAATCATCAAATTTAACACTGTTCCCTATTTGAAAAGGATAATCTAACCCTTTTTGTTGAATTTCCAATTTGTAAACTATTACTCCATCTCTAATAGAAACAAATCCGATGTCTCCAAGGTTGACCTTTTGTACAACATCACGCATTAAAGTAAAAAAACAAGTTGTTGATGAAGCTTGACATTTCGTTTTAAAATAAGCCTCACTGATGGTTGAATTTCGTTCATTTGATATTTCTACTTGAGAATTGATAATTCATCATTTTTAACCAACTCTCTCGAATATTCTGCAGAATCGATACCCTTTTTCGCCCAACCACCGATGCCATCCGCTACACCTATGATTTCGTCCTCTATAAAAATAAAATGTGCATCTTCCCCAAGAGGAACTTTGTTAGATTTTTGTATGTAAAACTATCCAACAGCCATCTTCATCTTGAAGATGGTGACTGGCTCTTTTGCATACAAAAATCTAACAAAGCGCCTCTCAGGGAAGAAGAACAACATATTTATATTGAGATGGGTTAGTTGATTTGCACGAACTGGGAACATTTTTGAAGATTCTATCACGAAAGATTGCAGAATATGCACTGCAGAATTAAATAAATAAAAAATTTATACACCGTGCCATAGACTGCCTCAAAGTTGACAAAGATGGTGTTTGGTGGAAAGAATGATGACATTACAGTGATAGTTGCTCGTATTTCCCCCCTGTAGTTTTATTTAGGGGTTAAAAGGCGTGTTTGGTATGAAGGATAACATTTTCTAAAATTGTCATCCAACTTCAATTTAAAAATTTCATTTTTTTCACTCCTACCCTCGACCCCACCCCCTACCCCCCACCCAAAAAAAAAATTAAGTTTGTTTTAAAAAAAAAATTTCAACTTCAAATTTTAATTTTTTTCACCCTTACCCTTGACCTGCCCACCCCACCCCACTCCACCTCCCAAAATAAATTTTCAATTTGTTTTTAAAGATATTTTCAACTTCAAATTTTTATTTTTTCACCCCTACCCTCAAACCTCCCCCCCCCCCCAAAAAAAAAAAATTAATAATTTAAGTTTGTTAAAAAATGTATCTGACTTCCAATTTTTTTGTTTTCATCCCTAACCCCCCCCCCCCAACACACATACCCCAACTCCTAAAATAGATTTTTATTTTAGAAAAAAAATATTTTCAACTTCAAATTTTAGTTTTTCACCCCTACCCACCTATCCCCAACCCCCAACCAAAAAAAAATAATTTCATTTTTTAAAAATATTTTAACTTTAAATATTTATTTTTTCACCCCTACACCCCCCCCCCCCCAAAAACAATTAATTTTGTTTTTAAAAATATTTTCAAAAATTATTTTCTACTCTAGTAAAAGTAAAAGATATTCCTCAAAAATATTTTTCATTCATAAATCAAACACAAAATCATTCCCTAAAATTATTTTCTATTCATCAACCAAACATGAGAAAATAAATTATAAATTTACTTGTTTTCATGGAAAACATTTTCTAGGAAAACATTTTCCATGTTGAAAATTTTCCTTCATACCAACACACCCTAAGTGTTAGGATTAATGGTTTGTGCTTATCAGTGATGTAAAATAGTCTGATCAAATTCTCTAGCTAGTATGAGTTTGGATGAGCTTTCTTATATGTTTGCTATTGATGCTCATAATTGTCTTGTGTCCCCTTTCATTCCTATATGAGTTTAACTATATATGCCATTGTTGTCCTTGCTTACAGCCTACTAATTTGTCATTGTTGTCCTTGCTCTATAGTGTCACCAATTTATTCAATTACATATGCCTCATCTACATCTAATTCTTCTGATTTTCCATTTAACTGTTTTGATTCTAGCTACCAAGGCATCCCTTTCGGTGGGAACTCCATGTGGATAATATTCCTTTATTTTAATGCAAGGGATAAGTTACATTTTTCAACTCCCCGTAATTAATCTATATGAACATTTCTATGTCAATAGTTTATGTGAAATAGGAGAGTTAATTAGTCAAATATAATTGGTTCACATTTATCTCAAGTGTAAGTGACTGTTTGGCTTGACTTATTTTAGGTGCTTTTAAGCTAAAATAGATTTTAAGAAGTTTTGAAGTGTTTGGGTAAAGTTAAAAAGTGCTTATTAGCACTTATTTTAAACACAAAATAACAACAATAAGCCCAAAATAATAAGTTAGAAATTCTAACTTGTGGCTTTTGGTTTATAAGTAATAAACCAAAAGTCAATCAAACAGGCCCTAAGTCTCTTAAATTCGTAAGAAAATATAGGACATATTCAATAGACTTGAAAAATTACTTTGGTATTATTACAAATTTGTCATTTAAGAAAGGGAACATTTATTATATTTAGTTTCTTAAATTCTGATGGATGAAAACGTAAATGATTTTCATATTTATGTACTATCATTTAGGAGCTAAATAAAGAGAAGAAAAAAAGTCATCTCTTTCATTTACTATCTCCTTCACTAATTCTTTTATTGGTTTAAATAATAATTCATCCTATTTTGTATTTTTGGGCAATTGTTTTTGTGCAACTTCAAACTTTCGGCCACGAGTGCATAAGTTTGATAGTGATTGTGAAACCTTAGGAGCGACTGACTACAATGACTTACATCAGAGTCGTGCCGAAATCGCTTTTAAGGCAGCAACTTGCCACTACACAGTGTTTGTGATAAGATATTTACTTCTTTATAATTCTAATCCAATATCTTTTTCCGACAATTTGAAAGCGATTTTACTTGCATACAATATTGACAAATGGCTATTTTTTTTAAAAAAAAATCTTGATTATTCAAAGCTTGAGCTTTGGATGGAAATAATTTGTAACGTTTGTTACAAAACCTTTTTTTTTTTGTAAAATTAGATGTTGAGTATGTTTTATTTTAAAAAATCTTCAATAGGAGGTTCTTTTACCACTAGTGATCCTAGAAATGTTGTGGTTTTTCGTGATATTGTTAAAAAGAAGTTTGAGAAGAAAATAGAATTCCGTGAGAACATTTGCTAAAACATAAGACTAATCATTTATTTGATTTATTTGTTACCTCTAAATCTGCTAAAGAAATATGGGATAGTTTTGAAAAGAAATATGGTGTTGATCAGTGTTTTGATAGGTGGGGGCATGAGGCGAGGCGTTTTATACTATAAGAGGTGGGAAGTAACCCCGAGACACAGCGCATAAGTCCCATATGGGGCATAGTCTCATGTGTATTCAATTTTAAAGTTTTATTACTAATAAAATAAGAATAATTAAACCTTTCAATGATCTTACAAATAATTTTTTTATAAATAACCTATGATATATGGACACTATATTATGATTTTTATTTGAGATAAGTATAATAATCAATAATGAAGAAACAAAGTATTATAATTACTATACCATAAATATCATTACATCAATAATAAAAATATGGTTTAAACCAAATAAAGTTCAAAAATAAATTAAATTCGCTCAGGCACACATTTTTATGCTCATGACTTACGTTATTATACTTGAGACTTACGCCTCAAATTTTAAAACTAACACCTCAAATTTTAGGACTTACGAATTATGGATCAACGTCTTTAATTTACGCAAGAAATATTTTTAGTACTTCCTTCCTTGAGAGTCACCCTGGGACTCACCCCGAAAACATTTTTGAAAACACTAGTTCTGATGATGCAAGAAAGAAACAATATCTTGTCAGCCAGTGGGTTAACTTTCAAAAAGTTTATAATAAGACAATAATGGAAGACAATAATGAAACGAGTTCAGAAATATGAAAACTTGACACTTTATGTTCTCAACAAGGACATTATCATGTGATAGATTTTGCAGGCTACTTTTCTGCTAGAAAAATTCCCATCATCTTGGAGTGATTATAGAAATCAATTGAAATATAAGAAAAAAAATAAATCTTGAAGAACTTATTTGTCATATGAGGACTGAAGAGGCAAATCATCTCAAAGATAAGATGAAAGTACTTTCTCTTAATTCTTCTAAAGCTAATCTTGTCGAATCTTCTGATATTGCTGTGAAAGACATGTTCAATGGAAAATAGAAAATAGTCTTGTAAAAGGAACATATGATGAACAAAACTCAATTTAAAAATCCAGAGAACCAAATTCAAAAAAAACTAAATGTCCTTGTTTTGTTTGTGGAAATCAAAGAAAAGGACAGGACTCAAAGAAGGAAGGGAAATTGAAATTCAAGTTCATCTTGTTAAGGGTGATGAGTGATTACTGTTGTAGTTGTTGAGACAAATATGGTGGCTAACAGAATTGACTGGTAACAAAAACATTTTTGGAGCGAGTCTTAAGCGAGTCTTGGGGCAGGGTGTACAAAGAATGCTATGGGATGTAAATTAAAAATGTAGGTCATAAGACATAAGTCCTAAAATTTGAGGCGTAAGCTCTGAACATAAAAACGTAAGTCCTGACGTAAAAACATACGCCCGAACATTTTAAATTTATTCTTTTAGTTTTTTTTACTTTACATTATATTTTTATTATTGGTGAAATGATATTTCTCAAATAATAATATAATTATTTTTTCTTTATTATTGACTATCAATACTTATCTCAAATATCATATATCATTGAAAGGTTTATTTTTACTTATTTTATTAGTGATAAAAGTATAATATTGAATATACATGGACTACGCTCGGTAGATTCATTGGAATTACGCCACATGTCGCGAGGCTGACACCTCATCCCGTACTAATAAAAAAGCCTCGCCTAACGCCCCTGCCTTTTAACACATTGATATGAACCAACTTGAGGGTTTTCTTGCTCCCGGACAAGAGGGTAAAGTATGAAATTGAGAAAATCCTTGTATGGACTAAAACAAGCAACTAAGCTGTCGTATGAAAATTTTAATATCGCATTAGTGGATAATGACTTTGTTGTAAATTCATCTGATGCTAATGTTTATTCTAAGATGATAGGTTTAGATTGTGTGATTATATGGTTTTATATAGACAACATATTAATCTTTGGTCCTTATGTGAATGTTATTATTGAGATTATGAATTTTTTATCTTCCAAATTTGAAATGGAAGACCTTGGTGAAGCAGATGTGATTTTGGGAGTTAAAATCAAAAGTAGCGCTAATGGTTTCTCTATGTGTCAGTCTCATCACATTGAAAGGATGTTGAAAATAATTGATTGCTTTGATGTAGTTCTAGTAAGAACCCCTCAAAAACCTTAGATACACTCATGAAATAATACAAAATCTAGTGTTTCTCCAAGTGAACATGCTAAAATAATTGGGAGTGTAATTGTAACACTCCATAAGGTAAAACTGCTAGAATGCAGGTCTGTTTAGAAGTTGCAGGTGAAACCCACGGTTGCCACCCACCAACCATAGGCTGACCCACGGTCTGTATTAGTTTCCCATGGTTCACCTAATGCAACCCCCTCCCAGAACTCATCCATTGAAGTCGTTCGACAGACTAGCAGGGTGGATCGTGGATCAGTCCACACAGACAGTCAATTAGTATGTAGGTTGAGAGCCTCAGAACCTCCCAGAACCCATCCTCTGAAGTAGATCAAAGGACAGACAGGACGGATCATGGATCCATCCACGGACCCGTAATAAATCATGTCAGCGCCTTCAACATATTTTAAGTCAGGGGTTGTTTGGTCTTTTCTACATGTGTTGGACCCCTAAATTACGCAGTTTCAATCAGTTTTAGCCTAGTAAACTATTAAAACCCAACATAACCAATTATTAACCAAATATTCATCAAACTTAGAGCAAAATAGAGGATAAAGCAAGTATCACTAGTTTAAGAATGCATCGAGTTTTAATCAGTTCCAACTCGAAAGATTTCTTAGTGAATTTCTTCACTAGTATGCAGGATTTTACTAGTGGGTTCCTCTCACCCATTAGGTCCCTCAGTTTCAGTCAAAATCTTGATTCCCTTAATATTATCTATACCTGGGTTTCTTCAATGTTAGAGATTGTTGGGTTTTAGCTTTTAGAATGATCTAAATCACATTATCATGTTATTGCTTAGTTTCTTTTATGAAATTCAGAACCCTAGTCATGCAGTTCTTTTAGTTTATGAACTACACATGCTAGGTCTGTTATTTAATATATACATGCTTCAGTTTACGAATATCACATTATCAGTCATACTTGTTGCATTCTCAAAGTTTGCATATTGGTAATTGAGCTATCCAGTTTTTCACATTTCAATCATAAAATTTCTTATATACATTCTAATTAGTAGCTTAATACTGAGTGGATTAGGGTTCATCTTACCTGAATAGTACAGAACTACGTGCCCCCATAGGTTTCTAAGTCCCCTCTATGAGAATCACATTTTAGTGATTAAGTCAGTAATTCATCTATATCTCTGACCGGGCATATTGGGTCCTCGATGGGGCGTATACATCGGACTCCACATTTAGCTCATATGGTTTTATGTCAGTTACATGTATCTCCCTTACTGTTAGATTCTATTTCATTGACCATGTTATAACCTACAATAAAAGTTCAGTCTCACCGTGTTATAAACTTTGTCATTGCCTTCAGTTTGTTCATGTTTAGTATTCTCAGTATAATATCATGATTATCTCATATCATTGTTTTCTTATATGCGTTGGTTAAGTTATGTTTATTGTTTAACTTTATTCTGACCTGCATACTCAGTACCTTTCAAGTACTGACGCATACTCTACGCTACATCTTCTCATGATGTTGGTTCAGGTTCTCGGCTTCTAGATCACACATAGATAGGTTCTTAATCTTTAGCTCAGTAGTATCACTGGTGAGCCCCTCATTCTCCAAGGAACACAAACATTTTTCCTTCAATTTTAGTCTTTAGTTTAAGTTTTTACTAGATCTAGTTGGGGCATGTCCTGTCATTTCTAGTCAGTAGAGGCTTTATTTCAAACATACTTAGATTTAGTTGTAGCATTAGAGTTTGACCTTTCAGTTGTTGTTAAACTCTAAGTTTTGCATCTATTCATATAGTCTATGGGTAATCCCCACCATTTCAGCTTACATGACGATTTAGCTTCCGCACAATATTTCTTGTTTCAGTTTATCTTTAAGTATGGTTATGATATGCCAACAAGGTAAGCTTCGGGTCACCCGTGTTCCTAGGTCATATTTTTATATCCTGGGTGTAGCTTATAGGCGTGACAACAATGTTTATCATGAATAATGCTGGCCTAATATAGCTTATGTTATTAGTAGATTGAGTAGAGATACTCATAATCCTATTTGCGGATGTTTGAAGTCTCTTCATTTCTCGCTAAGGTATTAAAAGTTACAATTGATTATTATTTGAATTTTAATAATTTTCACATTCTTTCAGAAGGATTTTATGATGCAAAGTGGTTAATTGAAAATGATGAAGTTAGCTCTACCAGTGGCTATATATTTACTTTGGGTGCATGTGATATTTGGTGGAAATCTTTCAAATAAACTTTTATAGAACGTTCTACCATTGAATCTTAAATCATTGCTCTCGAATTGGTAAGGCACGAAGCTAAGTGGTTGAGAAATCTTTTGGCGGATATTCTAGTATGGGAAGCACAAGCTTCACCCGTTTCTCTTCATTGTGACTCACATACAACAACTATAATAGCAGTGGATGACCCATATGCAGCCGTGAGTGTGAACGTGAACCCGATAACTTTTGAAAAAAATTTATATGTATATGTATAGTAAGTTAGTAAACTGATGATATGTATATAAGTATTCACCCTAAGAACAAAAAGTTGTTGATGGTGCATTGGTTGAAGTTTCCTCTCTGAAGCGAACACGCCCAAGATTGAATCCCACTGAAGCTAATATTTTTTTAACTTCAAATTCAGCTTTTTCTCTTTAATTGATTGAATTTAAAAACAAATAAAAGTCCGACCACAGTAAAACTAACTTTACCTTACACAATTCTAAACAAAATATAAGACTCTTAGAAAATCTTGATTACAAGTATTATTCACCATATAATTACAGTCCTGCTCCCATTATCTTGTATAAATTTGTAAGTTCTTCTTTATAAGCGTATTTTTTTGTGAGATTCGTTGTTGATTCTTGTGATTTAAAATGGATAGACTTTTTAATAAACATAATTCTTCTCAACCAATTTCTTGATTTAGAGACAATTTTTTGCGTTTTATAGATGAATTTGATTTGCAATCTAAACAGGATCTTTGAGAAATTTATTTATTAATATGAAGATTTGAGTAGTTTATTCAAAGTGCTAATATATTTTTGATAAAAAAGTTGATTGTTCTTTTCTTAATTTCTTTAACTACGATGTTCTTTATTGATTAAAGTGAAATAAAATAATAAAATTCACTATTAAAATTTATTGGGGCCTCAAAATTTTCGACACTATAAGGACTAAGCAGGATGCTCCACTAACCTTACTCTTAAGTCACTCATAGCCTTACCCTTGAGCCACTCTTAGAGGTGCACCTGTTATCTTCAAATCCTAGATTCGCCTCTTTGTAATAGCCAAAAATTCCGTGTATAATGGAAAAGAAGACATTCACATCAGACATGCAGTTAAATAGTTGTTGAAACTGGGTGTTATTTCCTTGGAATATGTAAAGGTCTAAAAGAAATTTGGTGAATTCTATGACCAAGGGCTTGACAAGGAAAATAATTCTTGAAACTTCAAGGGGATTGAGGTAGTGTGGTGGATCCTTTAGATCTCAAAATACACAACATTTTATATCCCTATCACCCTATGTCTTGAGGCAATGTTTTAAAGGTTGAACTTATTTTATCTTAATGATTCTATAGCTTTAAGGTGATCTATTTGAGATAGACGTGATGGAATCACCTACATGAGTGTAAAGGTGTGGTCACCTTGTATGAAAGGCTTGGGTCATATCTGTACAAAACTCATAAGACCCAAGGTGTGTGTGGATGACCATAAAAGTAATTTATTGGATCACGGAGTTTGTATAAAATCAAGGATATGCTATGTGATGTGGGGATCTCGAATTATGTCCATGTATTTAAAGAGTACTTTACTTTGTCGATATGTTTTGTCGCCTCATTTAACTACGTGATAATTCAAATTGAAAGATATTGATACTTAAATACATGTTCCTTTCTTTTTCCCATGAATTAATTTTATTCTTGATCTTTGCATTAGTGGGGAATTGTGGATAATATTGCTTTTCTTTTGTGCAAAGGATAGGTCACATCTTTTAAGTCTCTGAATTTAATCTATCGGAACATTGTCAAGTCATTAGTATATGTGAGATAGGATAGTTACTTCCACAATGATGATCACATTCATCTCAAGTGTCTGTTTCTTGTAACTTTGTAAGAAAATATAGTAAGTATTCACAAGACTTGAAGTTACTTTTGTATTATGAAAAATTTGTCATTAAAGTAAGAGTATATCTATTATACGTTACTTTCTTATATTCTTTTAATGAGTGAAAACGTAAATGATTTGTCCGGTTGAGTATCATTTGAGAGCTAAATACAAAGAAGAAAAACAAAAGTCATTTATTTTATTTACCATCTCCTTCACTAATTCTTTTATCGGCTTAAATAATCATTCTTCCTATTGTGGATTTATGAGCAATTGTTTTAGTGCAACTTCAAACTATCAGTCACAAGTGCAAGTGTTTGAGAAAAACTGCAGAACTTTGGGGAGCGACCGGCTACAATTATTTGCACCAGAGTCGGAATGAAATTTCTTTCAAGGTAGTGGCTTGCCACGACAAACTGTTTGTGATAAACTATTTACTACTTTATAATTCTAATCTAATATCAAATTGTAGTATTTTTCGCAACACCATTATTCAAAGCTGAAGAAGGTTGATTCTGACTTCCCTTTGTTCTAACCTTATCACATTTCTGCACAAATTCACAACCTACAGAGGCATTCAACCTTTCGTAGTGTCCTCCTGACAGCCTTGGTATGCTTCCATGAGTTTTAGAATATTTCCCCTTGGTTACACGCTTAAATGCATCGTCTGACACAACGTTTGGGTCCTTCCACCACTCCATGTATATCATGTTGACCTCTGACTTGATAGCCCTCCAAGCATCATTCACACAACGGGGCACATGTCGATCTAATCATATTATTAGCTGCATTATCCTGTCTTTTAGGTACTTTTTATTCTACTTCAATTCCTAAACACCCCCCCCCCCCCCACACACACACACACTCAAACACAATATTTTTAAGCTAAGCTCATTTTGAAGCAAAGACAACATTGGTACAAACCAGCAAATGAATCATAGAAGGGGCGATATTACCTATAAAATCTTGATTAGTTGTAGCATGTCAGTACAGAAGAGAGGAGGTCTCATCAACTGCCGATGAAAAGAGATTTTATTGAACGTTTGATAACTTGATTTCCTGAAACTGCATTATAAAATGTGCAACGATAAATGACATTAGTACACTGAATGCACGCTATGTAATAAAACCAAATGGAATAAATAAATAGCTCAACTAAATGAACTGAAAAGAAGCTTAAAGTAACCATGTTATACCCCATTTTAACTTTCATCAAATAGTGTACAAAAAATTGGTGATTCCTAAATTTATTTACTTAAGGAGTCGCCACCTAATTACTTTTACGGTAAACTAGGACACCTTAATATGTAACTAATGTAATGCTAACATTAACTCAAATAAATGGTTAGTAAACTTATGTGATACTAGGTAAGGTTTCTAGTTATCCTAATGGGAATACATTAAATATCCTTTAAGATCCGTTAACAATGATTATGGATCAAACTTATGTTCAATTTAAAAATTGTTTTGAAATAACTATAGAATTTAAAATATCTATTATAACTAGGTGCTATTTGGTTTTAAAAAGATAAAACTAATATCGTGACTAGCTAACTTAAGTTATAAAATTTATCAAAAAATATTAGTTTCAAGCATGAACAATAAATGACTTTCCCAACTTAAAACAGGGTCAATTAAAAGAAAATTCATTCATAAGTTTGAAACATTTGGTTTGAAAAAATTAAACGAAATGCATTAAATTTTCATATTTGAAAGAAAAGAGGGATTTTAAGAAAAAACTTAAAAAGTGTCTATTGAAGTCTTAATGAAACATGTTTTCATATTTCCTGGAAAAAAAATATCTAAAAAGGTTTCTTTCTAGAAAAATCTTTCTAAAAAATTAAATATCTTTTGACATATAACATAATCTCAAAATTGTTATAATTATCATTTAAGGTTTCATAATCTCAAAATTGTGACATGTCACGAAGTTTAAGAAAAGAAAGAAGAATTTTTGCAATCCCTTAAACAAACAAAAGAATGCTTTTAGGAATGTTAAACAAATAAAACTAAAGGTAAGTTTAGCTAATTTTAGGTGCTGATTTTGAAGCAGAACAAGAGTAAAGCAGATTCTAACAAGTTTCAAAAATAGAAATTTGATAAGCAACAAAATTCATCATGTATGCGACGATTTGATGAAACAATAATTTTTCTTTTACGATTAGTCATTTAACATACAAAAAACAAATTTTAACAAATACTTGAAACAAAAATTAAACAAGTTGCAATAGATTCAAAAGACTACTTCTGCTCTATCAATTAAATAAGATGATAGAGGAGAAATACAGACCTTCTCTAGGGCAGCACACTCGTGCTTTCTAATCTTTTACTCCGCTATCGACTCCCTCTAGACAAATTTTCTAAAGGACGTAGTTTAGAGAATGTTTAAGAGCACTATTTATAGCGAAAAAACCACGGCTCTGTTTGTTTTAAATATGGGATGCTCGAACTAAAAAATAACAATAAAACTAGGAATCACTTGTTTGAATAGATTGAGAGACAACGAAGATAAGATGAACAGGAAGAGGTTTTTTTTATTTCCTTTTCTTTTTCATATTTTTTCTTTTAAATCTTAAAATTCTATAACATCAAGAAATGAGGAGATTTTAAAATTGAAATATGACAAATAATGGTGTTGTTTCAATAACACTAGCAAAAATCTAGTGTTTAGCATGTACCAAGGATACTAGATACACAAGATACATGTATTTGGTGTGATGTATTTCATATTCCCTAGCAAGATAAGAGAGTGATGAGTGAGATGGAAAGGAGGCGAGGGTGTAAATTTATCAATATATTCTACATACATGTGAATCCACTAGGATAGAGTGTATCTAGAACAAATTAACCTAATTTTAAGTTTATTTTTCTCATATATAAGTATCTACATGTACAAAAATGTGAGAAGATTCGTACTATAACAACATAAATTAAATATAAGTAATTAACTTATACACTAGTGAGATTGTTGTAAGTTACCTTTAAATGAAGAGTTTTGACCCATGTGTCGACGCTGACCAAGCCCGACCCAACTCAAGCCTCAAGGGTCAATGACTTATATGGGCCGACCCAGCCTGACCCAACTCAAGCCTCAAGTGTGTGTGTGTGTGTGTGTGTTGTGTGTGTGTGTGCGTGTGTGTGTGTGTGTGTGTGTGTGGACTGAGAATGTGTGTGTGTGTGTGTGTGGTGTGTGGACTAAGAATGTGTGTGTGGTGTGTGTGTGTGTGTGTGGACCGAGAATGCATTTACTTGGTACATCGATTAAAAAGAGTTGAGAGTCATTTTATAGAGTGTATTTACAAAAAATGTATTCATTAGCCTTGTGTATTACTAGTACCTTGTTTGGTACTCCCACCGTTTCAAAAAGGATGGTCTAGTTTGACTTGGAACGGAGTTTAAGAAAAGAAAGAAAAAATTTTAATCTTATAGTTCTAAATTAAAGTTATGTTAAAGGCCAAAGTCATATGCGGCCCCTCAAAATTGTCCTGATTATTCATTTAGACACCTCATCTTGACCTACTACCTATTGAACACTTCTACTACGCTAGATTTGAACCGTACATCCGTCTTTATCATTTTTCATTAATTGTGTGGCGCGTGTAGTTAACCACCCCACGTGTATCCGACGTGTATTGAATGACGATTTTAAAAAAATTCCACGTGCATCCCATGTGTATTTGTTAATGTCTAAATTGGGAAAAATTCCCAAATCGTTAACTTTCATAGAACAATTCTCTCCCTCTCTCTCTCTCTCTCTCTCTCTCTCTAACTTTGCGATTTTATGCTCTCCATCTCGCGATTGATTCCAGATTGAAGTTCTATTTGTGTTTGGTTCCTCTTCTTCGTGTTACGATCTTTCCTCCTGTAAGTTTGATTGTTTTTTACATGCTTTGTTATATGAATTCCATAAAGCTTGAATGTTGGGTTTGCAAATATTGTGTCCATTCTTTACTATTACCAGAAAGTGTGCTTTAAAGCTTTGTTTTTTTAGTTGTTTGTATGAGTATATTCCGTTAAATCTAGGGTTTGTTTGATATTTTGTAGGGCTAAAAATTGACCATGAAGGAAATCATATTTACGAAGATTTACCATGGTGGAATCTTATCTAAGATATCTGTCCCTGCTTATGTTGGAAATTGTGTGTCTGCACTCAGGTATATCATCAAGGACCACTTTTCCATTTTGGAACTATTGTATTATACTAAAGAATTAGGGTATGAAACTTTTGGAGTCTTTTATGTGAAGGATTTATTGAATGAAAAATTTATCCTAATTACAACTGACCAACATTTACTACACCTTATTAAAGACTTAAAACATGAGGACACTTTTGAAGTATATGTTTGTCATGTATTAGATAAACCCTTACTTGACACTGAGGGACCTAGAGGCTATCTAACTAATGTTGAAGATGGTGAGGCTGTTAACTTAGGTGGATAAGGTGAGGCTTGTAACCTTAGTGATGAGGGTGGCGAGGGTGAGCATGTTAATCGGGGTGGAGAGGGTGTGGATGATAACCTAGGTGGAGAAGATGCATCTGATTTCTTGAGTAGTGATTCAGATCTAGATATACTTTCAGAAGATGATTCAGAGATGATGAGGAGTTGAGAGCTTTTAGAGAAGAAAGAAGAAACAAAAACAGAGAAAAAAGGCTACTGAATTTGAAGAAATACCAATTAGAGAGGCTTGTGGTATAGATAGAGGCTTTGAGGATATTGGAACAAACAAAACTGGAAAATATGCATTAAAATTGGGTGTAGATGGAGATTATATTTATAGCTCTGACTGTTGAAGTGATGATAGTGATGAACAACTAGATGTGGATGTTGTAAGGGTAGTAGACATACCTGCTAGAAGGAGAAGAAAAAAGGGTAGGTAGTGTTCTTTGAAGGTGCAAATCAGCTCAAGAAAGCAATGACAGATTATGGTGTAGAGTACAAAAGACAGTTAAAGCTAAGACCTAATGAAAAACATAGAGTAAGGGTGAAGTGCAAAAATGTTAACTATAAGTGGTTGTTATATGCTTCCATTGACAGCGACTCAAGTGATTTCATTATGAAGAACTATCATCCTATTCACAAGTGTATTCCATTAAACAGGAATAAGTTGTGTAATTCAAAGTTAATTGTTAGAATGCTTAATTACAGAATTATAACTACATTATACATAAGGATTTAGGAAATTTAAGATTTGGTTAGAAAGACATTGGGTCTTTATGTTGGTAAGACTCTTTGTTACAGGACTAAACAGAAAATTATGAGGGAAGACATGGGTGATTGGAATGTGGAATTTGCCAGATTATGTGACTATGCAGATATGATCAAACAAATCAATCCTGAAAGCTCTTGTTAGGTAAAAATTGATAAGGAAACTGAACAAGAGAATAACCTTTTTGTGTATTTTTATGTGTGCTTTCATGCATTAAGCAAGGATGGTTGGATGGGTGTAGGAATATAATTGGATTTGATGGTTGTTTTCTCAAGGGATCTTGTAAGGGTTAGTTTCTGTTGGAAAGAATGGGAACAATCAAATGTATCCCATTGATTGGGCAGTTGTGGATACAGAAACAAAACATAGTGGGAGTTGGTTCATAAGTTATTTAATTGCTGATCTAAATTTGGGAACTTGTGAAGGTTTGACTGTGATTTCAGATATGCAAAAGGTATTGATTACACAATTTCTTATATTTTAGTTTTGCTTTAAATAATTCAATTACTTATTTTGTATATATTTTTTGTTAGGGACTTATTCTTGTCTTGTTAGAGTTGTTACCAAATGCTGGGGAAAAGGATGTGTGCTAGACATATATTGAGTAATTGGCATGTGAACTGGAAAGGAGAAGAACGAAGGAAACAATTTTGGAGATGCTCAAAGGCCTCATTTGAAGTCAAGTTTGGTGAAGAAGTTTATGCTGTTGACACCCAATTTTGACCCTCCCTGATAATAACTGATTGACAAGCTTCTTAATTCTAAAAATGATTTAAAATAATTAGTCTTCATAAAGTTCAAAATATTTTGCAAATTATTTCAAAAAATATTTGCCATTTAATAATTGTTTAGTAATATATATAATTATATATATATATATTATATATATATATATTATATATATACACACACATTATAGTTTACCGTTTTGGATTAGTCGTTTTATAATTAAGGCGACTATTTTATTCCGTTGACGTTAGGAAGTTCCCTAATTAATGTATATAACTCCTCCCTTTTCGTGATTAAGTCAATCGATTGCAGTTTAGTTGTAACTAGAAATTTATGTGGGCTTCTATTCCTAATCAGATTTTTTTTCTTACAAGAAATTGTTTTGGGCCTTTCACAATTATTTCTAGTAGCCCAATACCCTCCCCTTTCATTCCCTTAGTCCAATAACATCCAGCCCACCTATTCATCCTCTAACCCAACCCCAATCTGATGCACAACTCCTAACCCGACCCAACCCAACCATGTCTTTTTCCCAAAAGATAAAAGTCAGTTCTTACAATATCAAAACCCAGCGACCCTTCCAACGCGTGGTCAACAACGCTTTATTTCCCTCGACTTCCCTAATTAATTTTTCAAGAAGTGAGGCCAGTGATAACGACAATTTTGAATGGCGCGGGTAGTGGCGTGCGTACCAGATGAAACCCCTTCACCCCAACGTCTCTTTCTGCAGACTCATACTAGCGTGTACAGTGCTTTTGGCCATGGTAGACCTTCGATTTATTCCTCGCCAACACGCGATTTTGTCCTTGTGGCCTGAGATCGAGCCACAGAGCTGCCAAGGATGTCCGTCTTCACCTCAACCATTCGTCCCCCTTTCAGTTTCCGGAATGGGGCAGATTTTCAGAAAAAGATGTTGCTCTGTTAAGGGAAAAGAATTCAAATTTGATTTAGATGGGCTTTGAACCCGAACTGAATTTGGATTTGCCCCATAAATTCGACCTAATTTCTCCACCTATATAAGGTCTCTTTCTGTTGTTGAGAAAGTTGTTTTTTGGAATTTTATTTTTGTAGGCAAAGCTCAAAAGAAAGAAAAAAAAATATATTTTTGTTGGCTCAATATTTCCAGAAATTTTCCAGTGGAGAATCCAAGAGAGAAATTTTGGGGAAGTTGAAATTTGGTTTGGAAGTTTTTTTGAAAGCATTGAGTAAGAATCAGAAGGAAGAAAGACACCTTAATAAGATTAGTCAATATACTTACAAATACGTTAATAGATCCTTCGTGATTTTCCTTGCCGGTACTCCCTCCCAGTTCAGTTGGGTTGAGATTTGGTCAAGTTCTCTGTTCATTTTCGTTTGTTGTGTTTGTGTTGAAGTCACCGCTCTTTCTAGCTCGTCTTGTCTCAGTTCGGCTTCCCGGAAGAAGGTATTGTCCCTTTCTTTACTTATCTTTGTTTCTTCTCCTATTGACACTCCAATTTCTATAGTTTTTTATTTCGTGGTTGTTGGCCGTTGGTCTCAAACCTAGTTCACAGAGTATTATTCATAGTTTTTTTAATTTATTTTGCTAAGCTATTGTAACAACCCGAAAGCTTTTGATACTTGTTATTCATTGCCGATATTTCCTTGTTGTTTCTTTAGGAATTATTTCGTTATGTTCCCTTCTTGACTCTCTCGACAATTGTTTCTAGTTTTCTTAGTTAAAATGTTGATCTTATCTTACTCCATTTTGAATGTGATGTTCTCATTTCCCTTCCATCTCAGTATGTGTTCATATGAGTATAGTTGTAGTATTACTCTCTGAATATCTATAACGCTTTTGAAGGGCTAAATGGGTCTGTTGGGTTTTATCCTTGCAAGTTTTTTTTGTTTTTTCTCTACCCGAAGTTTTCTATTGCGGTTATCACACCTTAAATTTGCAGCAGTTGTCACGATCTTCTCATTCAAGAGTTGGTTTCCAAACCTACGATGACTTCACTGTAAATAGCATGACTTCATAGCTCGATATTCCCTCTTGATTTGCTAGTTTTTTTTTCTTTATTTTCTTATTATAAATGTTGGTCAATCTGATTTTTACCTATCTATAGTTTTGATTCACCAGTGAATTTCTCTTGAATATAGGCTTGTTCTAACTACTTTTCGCTATTATCCGTTCGGATTTGTACGGATCGTGCTTTATAAGCCAATATTCATAAAATGCTTTGAGTCTTTTTGTATCTAACATGATAAACAATTACTTCATTTCTCGATTAGCTTCCTTTTGTTCTTTCTGGGAAGAGATATGTATTTGGTTATGGTTGTTCTTCTTACTTGGTTTAACTATCTGATAGGTTAGCTTTATGTATTATTATTATTTTTCTTGTTATTATTATTTTTTTCATTATTATTTCATTTATATTTTTCTTTTAAATTATTTTTCAAGTTTGTTATTGATATTGCATGATTTTTTTAGAAGAAAAATCAAAATTTGGGAAACATGGAATATAATGGGTTAAGGTGGTTCTTACCATTTTACCGGCTGAGCATTTTGCTAGTGTGAATTCTTTTACAATCATTCGCTAGCATGCCATCAGTGACTACCCATTTAGTCATCTTATTCTATAAAGATGTCTTGTATGTCTACTTTGACTATTTGTAAATTATTTTCTTTGAATTATTATCTACTGGCACAACTTACAAGTATCACTACTCCATTACTATTGTGATTTATTTTAAGTGTTACTTATTATTTCCTCTTAATGTGGCATGTGAATCCATCCGTGTTCATCATGAACTTATTTTTCCTCATTTCAAGAGAGCCGTAAAGGCTCAATTCTTCCTTTTGAGTCCGTTGGACATAAGAACAAACGAATAGATTCGAAGTTGAATGAAGTCGAAGTGAAAGAAGTGAAGAGATAAGGCCACGAAGGCCCAAGTTTTTTTTATTTTTTTTCCTTAAATTTTGTATTCTGTTGTTTTGGGCCTAAGACCTTGTTTTTTTATCGCTTATTATTTTGTTAGAATTTTAGGATAGGTACATGATGTACCGTGGATTCATGGTACTTTTAATGCTTTTTTCTTAAGTTTAGTGTGTGTCCAAAAGACTTTTTGTATTTTTATGTAAGTTTCTCTTTATTTGCAGGAAATCTGTCCAAAGATGAACGCGGAAGTTTTTGAGCGAGAAATGCAGAAGAGACCACCTTCGAAGCTTATGACAGTCCATCGAGTATGTGATGGTCCATCGGTTGCATCATAGTTAGGAGAGAAGCTGCTGAAGGAAGATGGGGAAGTCTGACCTAGTGTGGGATTACGAAAGTCCATGACAGACCGTCATAGCCACGACAGTCCATCCTGCTGGTTCGTCGTAATGATCAGACAGTAGTCCCAATACACAAATTTCAAAAAGCTAAAATATTATGGAATCGAGACCCTCGATGGAACATTGTGCTTGGAACGGTCGGTCACACCTGTTTTTTTTAGGGTAATGAAGAAAGTAGAAGAACAATTTGTGAAGTATGGGATAACAGAGGCCATGACGGCCCGTCGTGATCACGATGGTCCGTCATGCGGTCCGTCGACTAAGACACTTTTTGACATATTTTCAATAATTAGAATCCTTATTTTATTAGGTTTTTGTTTTTATTATAAATAGTTCGAAAAACTTCGTTTTTAGGGTTAGACTTTTGGTTATACGGTTAGACTTTTCGATAATCTTTAGTTCTCTTGTTCAAGTATTGAAGGATTAATTTCACTATTTGATACACTTTCTCTGGAATTGATTGTTGGTGCTCTTGTTGATTAATAAAGTGATTTTCTGGATTTTATTCTTTCTCATTAGAGTAAGTGCATGAATTCTTATATTAACTATATGAATAGTGTGATTATGACCATGGGCAACTAAACTCCATAACTAGCATTGTGGGAACCATGGGTATATAATGAGGTGAAATATAACTAAAATAGCAATTCTACAATAGTGTCCTGCATTTATTGATAATTTTTTTGTTTACAAGTCTTTCTAACAGATGACCAACACTAGAACTCGTCTTAATGCTACTTGCCGGACCAAGGAGATAGATAATAGGAAAAGAATTATCAACATAGATCTAGTGTACACTATCTAATAGGCTAGTGTCGGTTGGTACGAGGTAATAACTTTGTCAAATATCGAATACAATGCTTAATATGAGGTAAATGTAAGGGTTAGTATAGCAACAGACGTAGCTAGACCAAGGTGCGGAGTGAAACTTTCTAGATGCCGGACCAAGGATTTAGAGATACATAACTTATCACTTTACATGCAAGATACTAGGAAAGAATTGTTTTGTTACTTTAATACAGTTAATTATTTTCATTAATTTCGAGTTAAAAAACCCCCCTTTTCTGTCTTTTGTTTTCTAAGGAAATAGTTGACTAAATAATAGTAATAATAGAATATATTTAAGTCTTAACTATTTTCCTCGTGGGATCGACCCCAACCTCATTAATTGGGTTCTTTACTTGAATGATCGCTTTACCTCTTATTTGAGAAGTAAGTTTGAGCGTATCAAATTTTGGCGCTGCTGCCGGGGAAAGTAGATTTTAGATTAACATGAACTTATTATTAAAGTTTAGTCAATATTTTCAAGATTTTACTTTCTATTGTTTTTTAATCTTGTAGAACTAACTTACTTGTATGCCAAATACACGTATAGGAAGAGAATCTTTGTTTCCCTACGACCACAAATTAGAGTGTACACTACCAAATATGAATCGAAACTTTGATATTAACGATGATGATCCAAACCAGAACATCCCAGCTCCAGTTGATGCTCATGGTCAGTTATTACCCGATGATCCTGGTGAAAATAAAAAAAGGGGACAAAATCACGCTCCATGTCCTCAAGAATACTGTAGAGGTAATGATAATATTGCAGACTTTGATGGGCCACTTGTCTTGAACCCTCTACCACAAGTCCACACCTTTGTGGTAACTAGTAGTTTGATGCAAATGCTCACTGCTAGAGGTTTGTTTTCAGGGCTACCTTCTGAGGACCCACATTCCCATATAGCTAAGGTAAGGGCAGTGTGTAAAATTTGTGTAGGGATGCCTGATTTGAATTTGGATGTAATAGGGCTACGAGTATTTCCTCTCTCACTGACGGAGAGGTTGCTATTTGGTTCACTGATCTCCCTTATAACTCAATATTCACTTGGAACCAACTAAGAGACGTTTTCTTAGCACGTTACTACCCTGTCTCTAAGAAAATAAATCAAAAAGACAGAGTGAACACCTTTGTGGAACTACCAGGAGAGTCACTTAGCAGTTCTTAGGAAAAATTCACTTCATTTTTGAGAAGTGTTCCCAATCACCGCATAGATGATTATTTACGAAGAAATACTTCTAGCGGTAGAAGAAGATAATAATAAAGCGGTATGGATACTATAGAGGGTTGTTCTTTTGGGGAGTGTCCTTATGTTGAGATTGCCGAAAAGTTAAAGAAAATATCCCGGAATAATAAAGCTTGGAGTACTAGGAAACCAGATACTAGAAGAAATACCTTCACAGTGCAATCCATACAAAACCCAGTCACATATGAGATTCATGAAGAGATGGCTCAGATAAGAACTAAGCTTGGGTTGGTATTAAAACATGTCACTGGGGGTGCAGAAATGATAAATGCAGTGAACTACTTATCTTAACCACCACCACCAAATGATGAATATTATTATGAGGAGGATTCCTATGTGGTAAATGAGCACACGAGGGGTTTTCGTCCGAATGCCCAAGGCTCAAATCAGGAAAATTGGCGCCAAGGTCAAGGAAACCAAGGTCGGAACTATAATAAATATAATCATGAGGGTAATTTTGTCCGAGATGGAAATTACAACCGTGAAAACAACTTCAACATGGGTAACTATGGTACAAAAAATGATAGAAATGGGCCCTATGTTCCTCCTCAAAATTGTGAAGTTGCTCCTAGGATGGTGGAGGTAGTATGGCGCGAGTTGAGGATATGTTGCACAAAATGATGAGGAGTTTCGATTCTAGTGATGAGGACATTAAAAATGTAAGGAGTGATTTAGCGGATATTGGGCAGAAAGTCGATACACATGCAATATTGATTAAGGAGCTTGAGTAGCAAATGGCCCAATTATCTGCAACTGTGAACACAGGGCAACCGGGCACTCTTCATAGCAACACTGTCGAAAATATGAAAAATGATGGACACTGTATAACAATCACACCTAGGGGTGGTAAGCAAACCATTTATCCACCTATGTCGTCTAATGAGGAAAAATGATAAAAGATAATGATAAAGTGGTAGAGGTTAGTGGTGAAGTAGAAGATAACACTGGAAAAGATGTTGAAGTGCCTAAAAAGGTAACTCCCATGCCTAGATCACCACCCTGCTTTCCTCAAAGATTATTGAAAATGACCGAGGATGGTAAATATTGGCGTTTTATAACAATGTTGAAGCAGCTTTCTATCAATGTCCCTTTGGTAGAAGCTCTAGAACAAATGCCCGGTTATGCCAAGTTTATGAAAGATTTTGTTACAAAGAAAAGATCGATCACTTTTTAGGATGATGATATAATGTAGTATTGTAGTGCTATTTCTACAAGATCTCTAGTACAAAAGTAAGAAGATCTAGGAGCGTTCACTATTCCTTGTACAATCGGGTTATTACATTATGCTAAAACATTATTTGATCTGGGGGCAAGCATAAATCTCATGCCTCTCTTAATTTACAAGAAGTTGGGTTTGGGTGATCCAAAGACCATTATGACGTGGCTACTGATAGCCAATCGAATAGTAAAAAGGCCTATAGGGATACTCCACGATGTGCTAGTAAAAGTGGAGTCATTCATATTTCTTGAAGATTTTGTTATTCTTGATTGTGAAGTCAATTTTCAAGTGCCTATTATTCTTGGGAGGCCATTCCTTGCTACGGGTAGAGCCTTAGTTTATATTGAAAAGGGGCAGATGAAATTTCGGTTGAACAATAAATAAGTTACCTTCAACATTTGTAAGTCCATGAGGCAGAGTGGTGAGCTTCAATCGGTATCTTCTATATCCTACAAAGAAAAGATGAAGAAGTAGCATGACCTAAAAATTGAAAAATGAGAGTTTATGGTTGGGGATTTGGTGCTTATATACAATTCTAGGTTGCGCTTGTTTCCGGGCAAGCTCAAGTCCAAATGGACTGGCCCTTACTTGATTACCCAACTATTCCCTCATAGAGCAGTTGAATTGGAAACCAAGGAGGGTGTGTAGTTTAAGGTGAATGGATAATGAATAAAAATATATTTTGGGCATGCTGAATAAGTGAATGAAGTGATCGAGGCATACCATCTTGATGAAGTCTGAGTAATCAAGTGTCTTCAGTCGTACTGCGACGTTAAATAAGGCGCTGGTTGGGAGGTAACCCAATACATATCCTCTTACCCAACTATAGTTTTCTTTCTAGTAATTGTAGCATTATCTACTAATGGGTTTTAAATTTGTAAGTATCACATCACCAGGAAATTCTACAGAAAATTACTCCGCAACATTCACTGACGGATACATCGACGGACCATCACACTTGTGACGGAACGTCGTATGAATCCGTTGTGCCATGTACGTTTTTCATTTATTTTCAAATTTAGAGCACCCGCAATGGAACCCATGACGGACCCTCGCATCTGCGATGGACCATAGTTGGGGACTTGTTGCATCATTAACCAGCTACCCGACCCGACCCAACTGGGAAATTTTAAAAGTTTTCAACCTTTTAAACCCCCAACCCCTTAAATTAAACCGTTTCTTTCCCTCTTTCTCCCATTTCCTCCCTTTCCAACTTCCTACCTTTCTCATCTTCTTCTCTATCATCTGACCCACATCACTTCACCAAATCCCCACATCCCCAAATCCCTAAATCTCCTTTCTACTGGTCGGAGTCTGCTGTTGTGTTTCTCCTCTTGATAGCTGAGTGCCTCACTTGCTTGTTTTCTCCTCTCCTGAGGTATCTGTCTCTGATCTCTACCCATTTACACTACATTTTTTGTTTTTCAATTACTATTGGCCTATTTCTTTTTGGTGGGTCTTTGCTCTTTGATCCAATTTTTTCTAACCTAGGTTGAGAATCCCTTGAATTTCCTTGTTAAAATTGTAGAAATTGGTGTTATAGTATTTCTAGTTTGCTAGGTATTTGGGTTAGAAACATGTAGGTTAATATCAAGTATTCTGTTTGAGTCACAAGGGATGATTGTGGAATCCTCAGTTCTGTCACTGAATAAGGGAACGAGACCCCAACGATGCACCCTTGTACCCACAACGGACCATCATAGGGTCTGTCCCTACACCTCACTAATCGTTTTCTCTAAGTGTCCACCAACGGACATATGCGACGGACCGTCATTCCCACAATGGTCCGTCCTGCACAACCGTTATGGTTTCAGAGACCTTATTCTTGTGGATCTCCAACTTTTTCTAAGTGTCCTCTAACGAACATCTACAACGGACCGTCGTTCCCACGACAGTCTGCCTTTACATCCGTCATGGTTATCAGAGACCCTTGTCCTAAGGGTCTTCTTTTGTTTTCTAAGTGTCCACTAACGGACATCTATGACGGACCGTCGTACCCTCAACGGTCTGTCCTGCACAACCGTCATGGTTGTTAGAGACCCTTGTCCTAAGGGTCTCCATTTTTTCTTAGTGTCCACTAACGGACATCTATGACGGATCGTCGTACCCTCGACGGTCCGTCCTGTACAACCATCATGACGGTCACAGACCCCTCTCCTAAGGGTCTCCATACTTTTTCTAAGTGCCCCATGGTGGACATCGATGAGGGACTGTTATTATCACGATGGTCCGTACTTCTTATCCGTCATAACTATCAGAGACTTTCCTTCTAATAATCTCCAAATAAACATTGTTGAAGTAAGACATGACGGACCCCATGACGGTCCGTCATACTCACGACAGGCTGTCACCTGGTCCGTCGTGTTTCACTGCTACTACAGAGATGTCATTACATATTTGCTCTTATGTGTATGTTTTTTCATTTTTTCTTGTCTTTTTTTCTCCTTCTAGTACTAATAATGATTCTTTACAAGTACTATCTCTAATGGCACCGAAACAAGATCTAGTTTACGGACGTGGGCGTTCAAAGTTTGTTGCCCTGTCTACCCGATTGGTTATAGGCTTTGATGATGAGCATGATCTCGAGTACGTGCCCCCAGGAACTGCCACTCCAGCACGAGCTGCACGTACAACCAGAGCTACGCCTAAAAAGGTGGCGTCAAAAGTAGTCACTGCCTCGCAGTCTGATGAGGAGTGCACTTTGACCGGCACACCTTCTAGGTCAGATACACAAGAAGAGGGATCGTCTGGTTCCTTAAGAGTCTTGTGATTAGAGGAAGCCTCCAGGTCCGCAGAAGTCTATGCACCTGCCACGGCTGCACAATCTTCCTCGTTTGACAATCCTGATTCTACTCCAGGCTCACCTACTAAAGTTCCTGCCCCGGTTACTGACTAGCCCAATCGGTGGTGTGTCTACGGGCAATACAAAGTGTATTAAGACGCCAAATTTCTAAATGATAAAGGCGTCATTACACAGACCCTTACACTGGAGAGGCGGGTCCTTACGGGAAGTCTTCCCACCATGCCAGATATCCACACTTTTCACTAGACACCGAGTAGAGTGGACAACTCGTTCTTTGGGCCGCTAAAGTGAGGAGTTAGTCCGAGATTTTTACACTTCTTATGTGGCTACTCTCCAATCACAGATCGATAGGTGGGCTACCCCCGCCAAACAGGCCCCACTTGAGCACATCATAGTACACGGCATACAGGTCGACATCTCCCTGCCTGCCATCCGCCAGTATATGTACGATAAGGATGTTGATACCACCATGAACCCTCTCACCGCCAAGTTCGAATACCGATGGCAAAATTGTTAAAGATGTTCGATTCTTGTGTGAGCCATCGTTGAGAGAGACCACCAAAAGATGGATGGCCCAGAACTTATCTATTTATGGAGAGGTTGTCGACCGGGTAATGGAGGCGAAAGGAGCCATAAGGAAGGCTAACTTGACCTTCAAGGCTAAGTTTCTATGGTTTATTGTCCACCACTGCCTCTCCCCCACGACTGTAGATAATATAGTTAGATGGGATTGCACACTACTGATGGCAGCGATGATGGACGGGTTTGAGGTTGACGTCGCTTGGCTTCTTCAGGCGGTCATGCACGAGAGGGATTTCAAGGTCACCACTACTTACCCATTTCCGTGCATGATATTTTCATTATGCAGGTCCGCAGGTGTGCCCATCTGGAACATTGATCAGCTCAAGACTCCGCAGGGCTATGTTGATATCGGCCTCATCAAGGATGAGGCCGATGAGCTGGCTCCACACAGAGGGACCCGTCTAGAGTGGCCTTTACTTAGTGAGAATCTGGCTGATATTGTAGCACATGATTGAACGGCTACGCAGGATACTTCAGCACCCACTGACACTAACCCAGTCGAGTCTATCCTGGATAGTAGCACTTCGCCAAGCTCCTCTCACTCAGCCCCTTCCCCCGCTCTGGTCCTGCTTGCCAAGGTCTAGAAACTAGAGGCTCACATAGACACACTTCTGCATCACCTCCATCCTTGGATTTAGAGGTTTATTCCTGAGGCGGAGGAGCGCTTTGAGCGTAACATGGCACAACACACAGAGTTTAAGACGCCAGCCCCTCCGGTGGACGTGTCCACCCTTCAGGCTGCGGTTGAGAGTTTGTGATCAGATCTTGATATGATCCTAGAGGCTAGGGTGCCTGAGTCTGAGGCAGCTTCTGTAGAGCCGGCTGAGGACATAATGTTGGCTGCTTTATTCGCCACTCTAAGATTCTACAACCTTCTCCTCAAGCGCATGCCAAGAGGCGCAGGGGTAGAGAGGAGGATTATTCTAGGGCAAGGAAGAAGGAGCACTGTGAAATGGAGGCGGCAAGGAGAGCCTCGATTGCTGATGAGGAGGTGCGTAAGATTAGGGATGTAGAGTTAGCTGTCGGGGCATCTAGCTCCAGAGATGTTGAGACAGTGGGAGGTACACCTTATAGTATTTTTGCTGATGAAGACACTACAGAGGGTGTCCAGACTACAGAGGTAGTGGGTTCCGGGGAAGCGGACCCACCTGCTTGCTGATCGCCGACGCTTTGCGCCTCAGGTTTGCTTCACCTACCACTCTCGTATTCCAATTTTTTTATGCATTAGGGACAATTTCATAATTTTTTGTTGAGGGTGGGGTAAATGGAAATTAACTGTTAGGGAGAATTCTGAGTAGCCCAATTCACGATCCTCTTTTGGGGTTTTCTTGCCTATGTTCTTTTCCCCCAAAAGACTGATTACTTTTATTGTTGAACCGGCATGGTATATCTTGTGTACATAGTATAACTCTGTAGCATGATGGATAAAACAAATATGATATCCCGATATAAAAATGATGCATGAGTAGGCATAGTAATTGATAATTGTGTGGCTCTAAACATGACATAGAGATACACTACTGCATGACCCTGAATCTAAGACTCGAACAAGGTGTCTAATAATCTGGGAATGTAATGAATGTCTAGTGAGTGTGAGGAAAATTCAAAGGATCCACCATTGAGACTAAGCTAGAACTTGCCTGGTTAGTCTTGCTAAAAGTAAGCCAAAATGAACAATTAGGAAAGGATCATAGGCCTTTATTCAAAATAGTCAATCTTGAGCCCAAATTACAAAAAAAAAAATTTAATCCCGTATTGATCCAAATAATTTGAGAAATACAAATCTTTCTTTTTCACCCCAACTGATATTCTCTAGGAACAATGTGTTGGCCCTAGTCCCTCCTTGGACATGTGCACCTCAGTTTATGCCAAAAGCATAAGTTTAGGGTGGATAATGCATAAAACAACCTTGTCGTGGCCTTGACCCAACCGTGGGTATTGTGAACCTTGACTCATGGCAAAGTCATGAGTTGAGGGTGGCTGTTATTAGGAATACTCCTGAAGTGGGGTTAAAAGAATGAAGAGAAAGAAAGAACAAAACATAAGTGACTAAAAAAAATAAAAAAAGAAAAGTCACTTACATATAAGGATAAGAAAGGGAAAACAGCAAGATAAAAAGAAAATTGAGAAATTGGGCAAAATAAAATGATAAAAAGATGGTACGTTTAGCCGATATGTCAAGGAGGGCAACAAGTCACTAAAGTATACCTATATATACCCTATCTGACCTGAGCCTGTTTTACAAGCTAAGAAAGTCCTATCGTGATCCTAAGAAATGTATGGAAAATATAAAACAATGAAAATTAGGGCAAGCTTATTGCAATATGTAAAAATGAGTTGTGAATTTGTTTTGAGAGTGAGTGTTGAAAAGTAATCCTTATACTCAAACTAAATCATTGTGTGAAAAATGAGGATGTTGTTTTTGAAGTGAGGACACTAGTTGCAATATAGGAAATATTAGCACCTCGGTGAGGAATTGAAGAGGATAGGTGTCAATTTGTGGTGAGTCTGTGTCATGGTATGGCTCCACATAATTCAAGCCTAATAGTGATAACATGCATAAACATGATGAGAATGATCAGGATTGATAGCCAAATGATTGCGAAAGTGAAAATATGGATACTCTTGTACAAAGATTTTGTACTGAGTAATAGTGCGTCGCTAGAGGAAAACAATGAATTTTTGTTGAGGGTGTTGATGTACCTTTGTTTCAAGGTACTTTATTCTTTTTCCTTAAGATTAGTGTGTGTCCAAAAGCCTTTTTGTATTGATTTTTATGAAAGTTTCTCCTTATTTGTAGGAAATCTGTCCAAAGATGAACGCGAAAGTTTTTGAGCGAGAAATGCTGAAGGGACCACCTACGGAGCTTATGATGGTCCTTCGAGTCTGTGACGGTTCGTCGAGTCTGTAACGGTCCGTAGGTGGCATCGTAGTGAGGAGAGAAGCTATTGAAGGAAGATGGCGAAGTCTTACCTAGTGTGGGATTACGGAAATCCATGACGGACCGTCATAGCCACGTCGGTCCGTCCTACTAGTTCATCGTAATGATCAGAGAGTAGTCCCAGTACTCAATTTCCAAGAAGTTAAAGTATTATGGAACGGAGACCCTTGATGGACCGTCGTTCTTGGAACGGTCCATCATACCTCATCGTTGAGTGTAATGAAGAAAGCAGAAGAATTTGTGAAGTATGGGATGACGGAGCCTAGGACGGCCCGTCGTGACCACGACGGTCCGTCATGCGGACCGTCAACTCTGATGCATTTTGACAGATTTTCAATTATTAGAATCCCTCTTTTATTAGGTTTTTGTTTTTATTATAAATAGTTTAAAAAACCTGGGTTTTTGGGGTTAGACGATTAGACTTTTTGATAATCTTTAGTTCTCTTGTTTAAGTATTGAAGGATTAATTTCAGTAATTGATACACTTTTTCTTGAATTGATTGTTGGTGCTCTTGTTGATTAATCAAGTGAATTTCTGAATTTTATTCTTTCTCATTAAAGTAAGTGCATGAATTCTTATATTAAATATATGCATAGTGTGATTATGACCATGGGTAACTAAACTCCATAACTTGGGTTGTGGGAACCACGGGTGAATGATCAGGTAAAATCTAACTAAAATAGAAATTCTAGAATAGTGTCTTGCATGTATTGATAATTCTTTTGTTTAGAAGTCTTTTAAACGGATGGCCAACATTAGAAATTGCCTTAAAGCTACTTGCCGGACCAAGAAAGTAGATAATAAGAAAAGAAATATCAACATAGATTTAGTGTACACTAACTAATAGGCTAGTGTCACTTTGAATGACGTAATAACTTAGTTGAATTTCGAATACAATGCTTAATATGAGGTAAAGGTAAGGGTTAATATAGCAACACACGTAGCCGGACTAAGGTGCGGAGTGAAATTTTCTAGAACCCGGACCAAGGATTTAGAGATACATAACTTATCACTATACATGCAAGATAATAGGAAAGAATTGTTATAGTTAGAATTATCAAGTTAG
Source organism: Solanum peruvianum (assembly GCA_027705065.1). Lineage (NCBI taxonomy): Eukaryota > Viridiplantae > Streptophyta > Magnoliopsida > Solanales > Solanaceae > Solanum > Solanum peruvianum. The sequence goes on from JAKWJD010001758.1 coordinate 21,363,619, forward strand.
GAACCTGTGGGGAACACTTAAGCCCTAGTTACTTTTATAAATTGATTAACCTCTGAATACCGTTCCAAAACAAACAAAGGGTCCAAATACCGGTCCAGGTGGACAGATAATCCAGATTTGGACCCAACTCTCTCTCTCTCTCTCTCTCTCTCTTATTTTCTTTTTATTTTTCTTTATTTGTTGGTAGTTTTAAAGTTAGAAACTCCAAATCCCCGCAAGACAAGACTTAAAAAAACGACTTATATAGTTTTGTGAGCCTAATTAATTCACTTAGATAATAGGTTAGTATTATATTCGTAAACCAATTTTCAAATCAAAATTAAGTTAGATTTGTTTTTAGACAATCAAAGTTAGTTGTCGGATAATCGTATTAAGCAGATATTTTAGGTGCTTAAAACCTTCCTAAAATATAAATAGGAATCGCCGAACCCTTTTTAAAGTTTTCAAATGATTTTTCCAGTTTAAGTCTTTGAAAATATTTTTTCTTAATTTTTTCACAATTAAGTGGCGACTCTTTAAAAAGTCAAAACTTATACAAAAAATATTATTTTCCAAAAACATGTAAAACAGAAATACCGACTCTGCTGGAGAATTTGGAGGATTCTAACCTTAAAGCTAACATTATTTGGCTGTAATTGCTTAATTGTTTACTTTTTTATTATATATTGTTGCATTTTTCATGGCATATTTCCGCCAATCGGCAAGTAGTATGCATTAAGAAAATAGAAGTTACATGGCTTTCCACGGCTTCTTTCAGAAATACACAAAAAAATCATTTGGAAGTATCAAACAAATAGGTGTAATGCGGTCATCCGACATTATTTAGTAGCTTCACCCCGATGTTTGTCTGACTCGGGTAACCGTCAACTATAAACTTATTCTAGTAAGCCTAGGTTAAAGCGAAACTAAAACCAAGAATTAAGCATTAGGATATGTTGGCCTAATACCCAAGATGTATTAAGTCTATTTAGTATAAAACCACTAAAATCAAGTCTAAGGTCTCCGACCTCACGACACATCATATTATTTGACATTTGAATGATGTACGTGGGAAAATTAATTTGGAAGTTGGTAAAACCTAACTAAATTTTTTTGTAGATATGGATAATTTCCCAAAGTTTGATATGGTCATAGCAGCGCCACCTCAACTCACAATGTGGTATGAAAATATCGACGAAGATCATAGAAGGACCCTCAATAAGTATCTGGTGCTCCGATATAATTGATCAACATGAACGGCTGGACAGAACTAGTTGAAGTCCTCACGGGATATTTGGATAGCTCACGAATGGTGTTCCGATTTGGAACCGCCAAAATTACCCCGACTTTAGAGGAGATCAGAGACTGCATAGATATGGTAGACACTGAGATAGAAAGAAAGGCAAGAAAACAAGAAGACATTTTCATCTCTAATAAGCCTTCTATAGAGATATTGCGGACTAGCTCGGGTAGGGGAAAGACTTTGCCTACTGGTGCCAAGAATCACATATAGCATTCAGAGATCTTTATATAAGATTTTTACATGCGAGTTTCTACTCCACTTACAACTGAGAGTTCAAGGTCTCTTACAGAGAATGGAATGAAGATCGTCCTCTAGCATTCGTTGTAACATTGTTGGGAACGATTGTCTTCCCACATGGACCAAGTCTAACCATCAGTACCCGAGTTATAACCATCGAGCACACTCTATTCAAAGGGTACGAGAACTAAGGAATAACAAAATACTACCCTATAGCTCTGGTCATCCTGTCTGACATGTATCGATCTTTGGGAAAGTGCAAAGAGGGACATCGATACTTCCAAGGATGCAACTTACTCCTTTAGTGGTGGATCCTCAGCTATTTAGCGAATGGTGCTGTGACTCAGGAGCTGCATACTCTTGACTACAAAAACACCCTGAAAGATTTGAATGACATGTTGTACTTATCGAATATGGACAATCGGAGAACAAGGAGGAGATGGCCTCAATTTTTTTTTTTTAAATCGATAGAAGAAGATCTTGAATGGATGCTTGACCGTTTCATCTCCAAAGAAGTCATCGTGGAGAGCCGCAGATAGATTGTGCTTCCTCTCCCAAGTATTCAGGGAATTCGCCCTTATGCACCCTTTTGAGTCTTGCGACTGTTCTAGAGGACACAAGTTATACCTAAAGAAGCGTACTATGGTGCTTATGTATACGATATAGGAGATGACAGAGTGCACGACGCAACTGAAATGTTCAGAGAACGGAAAAGTGTAAAGTCTATGGATAAAGACACCATCGCCCCTTACCGATTCAATGCTCGATATGACAAGGGTTACAAATAATCGATGAAGAAGGGCATACAAAACGTCTCCTCCCAAACCCCGCTTAGCTTTCGCAGTGTAACGTACAGAGAAGCCAAAGTAGTGGTCGATCTACAAGAGGTAAAGAAAGAGTCCAAGAGGTGAACGCTAAGTTTGTCGAGAACCAAGATACTCTTGAGATGGTGACTCAAGAAGTGGAAAGACTGAGGTGTGGTTATAATGATTTCGATAACTGGATCAAAGAGAAAATCGAAAGGATGCGATACAAAATCTTGGAAGACAAAAGAAGTCTGGGTGAAGGATTCTTGCTGATGCTAAGGTATATGTTTCTACAATACAAGACTCAAGGGTACTGAGACGGAGCATGACCACCAGGCACAACATAGTGGACTTCGCCCCTGCGTGGGTTTTTATATGTATTTATGTTATTTTTAGCCCCTGCGTGGGCCAGTATTTATTACACTTTCAAATGGCCCCTGTGTGGGTTTGTGTTTACTATTTTATCCTTTATTTTCCCCTTTGTGAGCATTATTATTCACTAGTGAAATTTATTTTGGGGGAAATCTTTTATTTTGTTCAAATTCACACGTACGTCATTCAAATGCACTAGGCCTACCTTTTGCACAAAAGGTTCTCTCAATATGTGTTAGGACACGATATATGGTTAACTGCTTATGTGTTATGTTGCTATGAATGAGGATATTGTAAATCTACTCTATCAAGAAATTTTCTAAAGAATATACAGAAGTCACTATTACAAAATGTCCGATCAAAATTTCCAAGTCTTAAGTTTCTCACTTAAAAGACACCTTTTGTACCACGTATCCTAAGACACTATTCTACCGTCTCAGGAACGGATAATATCACTACTATGGGCAAGGGTACGAACATTCAGATGGAAATCGCTGGAGAAGAACTACAAAGAAAGATTGAAAAGATCACTCGGGAAATTCAAGAAGCCAAGGAGGGAGGGCTCAGAGTCGACATGGCCACCGCCATCTACAAAGCTGCACAATGATGTTGGATGAGGATCTGGCATCACAGATGAAGAGAAATAAAGTTGTTGAGAGGGAGACAGAGGACTTGCGAGAGAAGTTGGACATGCTTCGGTTGAAAGTGCAAGAAAGAGAAGCGAGAATCGGAGACCGCCACACTTTTAGCTAAAAACATGTCACTTGATGATGAGCTGACAGTAGAAATTGAAGAATTCACCTCCATGAGAGAAAGGATGGCCGCACTAAGAAAGAAGAATAAAGCCTTCCATAGCAACATGATTGATAAGCTTCAGAAAATGCGCGAGAATACCCCTTCTACGATCAAGGAGCTAATACTGGTCCCGATAATTCTCACCCTGAAACAACTGGGAAGACGACGACAAGGAAATCGTCTACAAACCTCCATTCTTAGGACGTCTGAAAGGAGGAGACTAATGTTGCAACAAGAAGATAAATGACTAACGTGTCGTCATCATTTTATCTTTTAAAAGCTCTATTGTTGCCCTTCAATTTCCTTGTAATCGTAATGAACGAATGAATGAAAATATTTTATCTTGTACTTGAACTACCTTGGTCATGAATTCTCCTTGCAAGATACGTAGGCAGCCTCTCCAAGCCCGGCCCCTATCTTTAAAAATTTCCATTCTCCCCTTCATGTTACGAGAAGATACGAAGGTCAGATCAACGGACATCAAAGAGTGGCTGCAAGAAGACCTTAGCTCAACGTGATTTATCCTTTATAAGATAGTGTCAAAGCTAAAACAAGCAAAATCCTGCTTGTTAAAAAAATGTGTTTCCGTCCTTACTCGTGAGTTAAAGATATCCTCAAACAAAACAATTTGTCTGTTTATCCGCTCTTTGTGTGATATTATGCATTTTGTATCCTGAATCTGCACTGACAAGTCTTCCTTTGAGTTGTTTTACTTCTCAGGTACTTTGAAACTAATTAGTGTCCATCAAAAGCTGGCAGATGATCCCTATTTCACCATATCAAAAGGTCCTGCACATTCATTCCCTAGACAAAGCTCCGACAAAGAAAAGATTGTTATGGGGGATACTAATGATGATGTAAGCCTTACTGATGTTGTGGTGGCTCAACCCACCATAGCAGACCAGAATGAGTTGATTCTGCAGCTGATGCAGCAGATTGCAAAGATGAGGGTGGAAATGCAAAGGAGACATGATCTACCTCCGCCGGGTTTTTCCACTAACGTTGCTGATGGGAGAACTCCAATCTAATTACCTTCCTCAAATATGGATTCAGCCAAGAACCAACCATCTACACCTGCTCAGAATGCATCAGTTATTGATCTGACTACACAAAATCCCCAATATGCTTCTGCATCCTACAAAACTGCACCTCCTCCTCAAAACAACCACCGCCAAATTCCACCCTATCCTCAAAATACCCCCCATCAAATAGCTCCGCCACCGCAAAATCAAAACCAAAATACTTTCAATACCCAATCACCCCACCACCACTTAAATAAGAATACAAATCCTCAAACGTACTCACAGAATTATCAAACCGTTCAAAATGCTTAGAGTCTCCCTGTAGCCCCACCCTTACCAAAAACAGCAACTTTCCAAATTCTCGTCCCTACCGAGCATGATGTGCATGGTTCTGAGCTGGACAATTATGAGGAACAGGAAAATTAGTGGAGGGCAAATAAGGATGTAAGGGTCGACATAAAAGATAAGATTAAAAAATCCATGAAAGAGCCTCAATGCTTTCCTGATGCCGCCGATCTTAGTTACGAAGACTTACGTATTCATCCAAATTTGGACCTACTCGAAGGGTTTAAGATCTCGAAGTTTTACACCTTCGGAGGAGTATGTAACCCTATGGCTCATCTAAGAGCCTACTGTGACCAGCTTGTGGGAGTTGGAAGGGATGAAGCCTATTGATGCGGCTCTTCAGCCGATGCCTGTGTGGAGAAGCTCTTGAATGGTTCACCTCGCATGAAACAAGTCAATGGCCCAAGAGGAATGCGTTGGCCAAAGATTTTATCGATCTACTCTCTTACAATGTAAAAATTATTCCAGATCGATACTCTTTGGAAAAGACAAAGAAAAAATGAATTGAGATCTATAAAGAGTTTGCCTATAGGTGGAGAAAAGAAGCAGTAAGGGTGAGACCGCCCATATTTAATAAGGAAATCGTAGAAGTATTCGTATGGGTGCAAGAACCCAAGTATTATGATCGAATCATGTTGCTCATAGGAGAAAAATTTACTGAGATAGTCAAAGTTAGCGAGACTATCGAAGACGGGTGGAAAATGGAGAAGATAGCTTGTGTTGCTGCATCACCCGGATCATCAAGGACATTGAAAAAGAAAAGAGAAGAAATCGTTGTTGTTTCATATGGGGGGAGGAAAACTCCTAGAAGCTCGTCATATTCCCAAGGTCATTCTCGGCCTTCCCAAAATTCCTACCAAGCTTACTACACGCAAGCTAGTTATCCCAATAATCCTCCAATTTACCCGAATGCTACCGCCACTCATCCAAACGTACAAACCCCACTATACCAAAGTTCACCCCTCAATTACCAAAGTCCATCTCCAATTTACCCAAATCATCGCTCCACCCTACCAAATTCCTTCTCCTTATTATCAAGGTGTTACTCCCAACTGTGATAACGTGCAGTCGAGCTATAAAGGACCCCTCCTTTTTATCAAGTCCAAGTTCCACTATACAAAAATTCCCCTCCGAATTACCAAGATCCATCGCCAAACTACCAAACAAATCCATATCCAAGAAGCCAACCTCCCCGTCCAAATACCAGAAGTTATCAACATGTTTGTTCATCCCAACAACGTATTTATGACCCTCCCTGACCAAAATTCGAGAAGAAGCCTTCAAGAAATTTTACCGCGCTCGCAGAAAGCCAAACAAAGTTGTACGAACAACTGGCTGCGGCTGGATATATCCACCCAGTGGGGACCTAACCCGTGGATATAAATTTAAAATTTAATAGGCAAGATCAGAGATATGCTTATCATTCAAACAGTGTTGGGCATGATACTGAAGGACTACATCAACCTCAAGCACAATATTCAGGTTTAATCAACCAAGAGGTGGTTTCTTTCCAACCAGCTACACCTAAAGTCAATACCAATTCGTTGTCGAATGATAGAAGCGGCAGCCTCAACATGATAAAAACAGACGATCATTGGTGTGGGACGAAAGTTATAACTCCAATCGTTTGTGATGAGTGGGAAAAGGTTGTATTTTCCTTGAGAATCAAAGAGAATAAAGAGTTCGTTATCTTGACACCCGCAAAGGTTTTTGCTTTGGTGCCATCAAAAACTCTTACTAAGCCAAAATTTGTGATAGAAACTACTGCTGCACAAGGTATAATCCGATTCGGAAGATTTTACACTCCTGAGGAGCTTGCTCTCGGAGGTCAAAGAAGGATCAAGATAAAAGGAAAATAAGCGAGGGTGAGGCATAGGATTTCTGGAGAAGAATGCAGCCGAAAAATTATTCTATTGTCAAGCATTTGGAAAAGACTCCAGCCCAGATATCTGTATGGTCCATGCTGATGAGTTTTTTATCGCACATGCAGTCTTTGATGAAGGATCTCGATGATACGTATGTACCCGCAGGCACAAGTAGTGATAAGGTAGACACTATGATCCACCAGTTTATTCGAGGGCATCGAATTAGCTTCTGAAATTGTGAGTTGCCTTTTGAAGGGAGGTCACACAACAATGTGTTGCACATTACTGTCGTATGCCGCGAAAAAGTCATAAATTGTGTTTTGATGAATGAAGGATCTAATCTAAATATTTTTCCATTGTCAACACTAAGGCAGTTAAGGTTTGACCTTGGGAAGCTGGAACAAAACCAAGTCAACGTAAGGGCCTTTGATGGGGTTCGAAGAGATACGTTGGGAGCGGTGAATCTGATCATCCAAATGGGTCCAGCAGAATTCAGTGCACAGTTTCAAGTATTTGAAATTGATACCAGCTATAACCTTCTTCTGGTAAGGCCTTTCATCCATATGGATGGAGCTGTACCTTCTACTATGCATCAGATGATGAAGCTAGTTTAGAAGAACGAAGATTTGATTATTCATGGCTAAAGGAGTCACTCTGGCAGACAAGAGCCAATAATTTATAAAGTATCGCGAGGTACAGATTTTTACACTGTGGAGCTGGTAAATACCACCGGCGAAGACTTGGCCCCACATACTCCCACGCCTGCCGTGTATAAGAAGATAGCCACTGTGATGCTGCAGAATGGTTTTGAACCAGGTTTTGGACTGGGAAGAAATTTCCATTGAATTATCGAGCCTTTTCCGGTCCTTGTCAAAGGATCCAGATATGGTTTGGGGTACGTCCCCACAAATAATGATATGAAGACGAAGAAGAAGAATGATCAAGCATTGGCTAAGCCGATCCCACATCTGTATCAATCATTTCCAGTACGTGAGTATGCCGAGCATGAAGACTTTGGGGAAGGAATCTGTAGACTTTTTGAAGAAATTGATGCTATCATTGAAGAATAGGTCGATTTGACTGGATTCTACGATGCTGAGCCTGGAGACATGTTACAGAACTGGACCTCCACGCCCATCCTGATCCCCCAAACGCCTTGGTATAAGGGCATCGTTTTATGCATATTTAAATCGGTGGCAGTATAGAAGAGGCCCGAGACCCATCATTTTGCATTTTTCTTAACTATTTGAATTATCGAATTTCCATCGTGATATTCAAAGAAGGAAACTTGGCCGTATGCCACGGACAATTTGAATAAGCCTCTTTTGTTTATAAAATTTATTTATTTACTCATTTGTTATACTTTGATTGTCTAGCTTTGTTTGTTTATGGCTTCAGTAATGTATGTTTTAAACCTTCCAATGTCATGTCATGTCATGAGCTTAATGAACAAAATGAGGCAGGTGATGATGAGGTTGACAATTACGAAGAGGAAAGTGAGGAACTCGAGTATGTCTCCAAGGAATGTCGGCAGTTTGAAAAACAGCATAAGCCAAATTTAGAGGAAATGAAAAAGGTAAATCTAGGAGACCCAGAGTGGGTTAAAGAGGTTAAGATCAACATCCATTTAAATAAAACTCAAAGAAAGGGCATAATTCATTTTCTTTCTAAATATATTGATGTGTTATTCTGGGAAGTCAGTGACATACAAGGTCTTAGTACCGATGTTGTATCTCATAAACAACCGATTAATCTGGGGTTCGATCCGGTGAAGCAAAAGGCTCAAAAGTTCAAGCTTGAATTGAGTTTAAATATTAAATAAGAGATCACCAAGCATATAGTGTCTCGATTGGTGGAAGTAACAAAATACCCGACTTTGTTGCCCAATGTTATTCCGGTCGCCAAAAAAAATGGGAAAATCAGAATTTGGTTCTACTACAGAGATCTCAACAAAGCTAGCCCGAATGATAATTTTCCTTGGTCAAATATTCATATGTTGATTGATAACTGTGCTAAGCATGAAATGCAATTATTTATGGACTGTTACGTAGGTTATCATGAGATTTTGATAGACAAGGATGATGCAAAAAAAAACAACTTTCATTACACCTTAGAGTGTATATCACTACAGGGTGATGCCGTTTGGCCTCAAGAATGTTGGTGCTACCTATATGAGGGCTATGACGACCCTATTTCATGACATGATTCATAAGGAGATTGAGGTGTATGTGGAAGATTTCATAATCAAGTCCGCGAGAGTTTGGACCATTTGACTCATTTGAAAAAGTTCTTGATCATCTTCGTCGGTACAACTTGAAGTTAAATCCCGCCAAATGTGCTTTCAGAGTTTCAGCCGGAAAGTTGTTGGGATTTATAGTCAGCAAAAGGCGTATTGAGGTCGACCATTCTAATATTAAAGCAATTCAAGAGTTACCTCCGTCGAAGGCGACAAAAGAGGTGATGAGTTTCTTAGTGAGGTTTAAACTACATCAGTCGATTCATAACTCAATCAACCTTGTGTGTGACCCTATTTTCAAGCTGTTGAAGAAAGACGCCCCCACAAAGTGGACTAAAGAGTGTCAGTCTGCTTTTGATTCTATCAACAACTATTTGTCCAATCCACCGGTATTAGTTCCTACGCGAAACGGGAGTCTTTTTTCTGTACTTGTCTATATCAGATAGTGCATTCTAATGCATACTTGGTCAACACGACGAGACAGGAAAGAAGGAAAGGGTTATATATTATATAAGTAAGAAGTTTACTCCATACGAGTTTTGTTACACTTTGTTGGAGAGAACGTGTTGTACTTTGACTTTTATTGCCCAGAAGTTGAGTTATTATTTGTCTTCTTATACTACATACTTCATTTCCAGAATGGATTTACTGAAGTATATCTTCCAGAAGGCAATGCTAATCGGAAAGTTAGCTAAGTGGAAAATGTTTTTGAATGAATTTGACATTGTGTATGTGACTCAAAAATAGATAAAGGCACAGGATTTGGCTGATCATCTTGCAGAAAATCCCGTTGATGAAGAGTATGAACCACTTAAGACTTATTTTCAAGATGAAGAAGTGTCATTTGTGGGTAAGGATATTTCTGAAGCATATCTTGGTTGGAGATTATTCTTTGATGGAGCGGCAAATCATCAAGGTAAAGGTATTGGAGCAGTCTTAGTGTCAGAATCCTTTTAGCACTATCCTATGGCGGCTAAGCTCTGATTTATTTGCACGAACAACATGGACGAATACGAAGCTTGTATTCTTGGTTTTAAAATGGCCATCGACATAATGTCTACGAGTTGTTGGTTATTAGAGATTTAGATATTTTGATTCATTAAGTTTAAGGAGAATGGGCTATGAAGAACCTAATTATTATACCTTACATACAGTATGTGTAGAAGTTGTGCAAAAGATTTCGTAAGATTGAGTTCAGACATACTCCCAGAATACATAATGAATTGGCCGATGCTCTTTACACCATCTCTTCAATGATTAAACATCCGGATACAGATTATATTGATCCTCTGGATATAGAGTTGAAAGAACATCCTGTCCATTGTTCCCATGTTGAAGCAGAACCAGATGATTTGCATTGGTATTTTGATATAAAGAAGTATTTGGAGTCTGGAACTTATCCTGAAGATGCTACATCAAACGAGAATAAGTCGATATGCCGTATGACTATCAATTTCTTTCTTAGTGCGGAAATCCTTTATAGGAGGACTTTAGATTTGGGTCTTCTCAGATGTGTCGATGCTGCGAAACTTGTTGAACAGATACATGCTGGAGTTTGTTACACGCATATGAATGAGTTCACTTTTGCAAGAAATATTCTTCGAGCCGGGTATTTTTGGATGACTATGAAGAATGATTGTTGCAAGTTTGTGCAAAAATTTCATAAATGTCAAGTGCATGGCGATTTGATTCGAGTGCCACCTCACGAACTTAATGCTATGAGTTCAGCTTTGCCATTTGTAGCTTGGGGTATGGATGTCATCGCCAGATAGAGCCATCCACTTCAAATGGACAAAGACTCACTTTGGTTGATATTGATTATTTCACCAAGTGGGTGGAAGCAGCTTCTTACAAGTCAGTAACCAAGAAAGTTGTGTCTGTTTTTGTTCGCAACAATCTGATATGCAGGTTTGGAGTACAAGAATCCATCATTACTGATAATGGTGCAAATCTTAACAGTCACTTGACGAGAGATATATGTGAGCAATTCAAGATTACTCACCGAAACTCAACTACTTATCGCCCTCAAATGAACGGAGCTGTGGAGGCCGCCAATAAGAACATCAAGAAGTTTCTGAGGAAAATGGTTGACAATCACAGAGGTTGGCATGAGATGTTTCCATATGCTTTATTGGGTTATCAAACGACCGTCAAATCGACTAGAGCTACTCCAAACTTACTAGTATATGGAACAGAGGCAGTCATACCTACTGAAGTTGAGACACCGTCATTGAGAATCATCCAAGAAGCTGAGTTGAGTAATGCTAAATAGGTTAGAAAGACAATCGATCAGTTAACTTTGATTGACGAAAAGAGAATGGTCGCTGTTTGTCATCGTCAATTGTATCACAGAGAATGATTCGTGCTTTTCACAAGAGAGTAAGAACCAAAAATTTCGAAGTTTGTGAGTTGGTCCTTAAGAACATTTTTCCTCATCAAGACGAATACAAAAGAAAATTTGTGCTAAATTGTCAAGGTCCTTACATGGTTCGCAAAGTATTATCTAGATGTGCTTTTGTCCCATCCGAGATGGATGGCACTGTATGGCCTAAACCTATCAAATCAGACGCCGCCAAGAGATACTATGTGTGAAGCTTCGGTTTGCATTTATGTTATCTACTTGTAATCATGTTGTTTGCTTGTATTTGTTTTGCTTAAATGTTTGTCCCTCTTTTTTTGAACTACGTTCGAACTAAATTCTCAAGAATGAGATACTTGGGCGGCCTCTGTCAGCCTCGGTCGGTTTCTTTGTAATTTTTATTATTGTTACACTTTGAAGGGGAACTACGTTTGACCTGATTCCTGCCTCAACGGGATACGTAGGCGCCAGAAGGGTTCGGTCATATCTCCCATAATAATTCTATTCCACCTTACAATAGAAACTGGGACAGAATTTTTGAGAGGGTCTTAAAAATATGGAGAAGAAGATGCTTCCTCAGCAAGGTCAAGGATGAAGATATTTCGAGATTTTAAACTGGGAAAAAATGTTTTAGAAGATCTCAAAAATTCCACAATCTACTCAGTTACAATGGAAAGATAAGCAAGACAGTTAACTAGGACAGAAATTTTAAGGATGGCCTCAAAATTTCTGCATGGGTTCATCTACAAGTTAGGAGTTACTATGGAAACTCCCCGGCGAACAATCAGATAAACCTCCATGCATAAGACTCAAAAATCTTTGTTAAGACCAATATGACATGACATGGTGGTGACCATTTTCAGATACTATTTCTCAAAAATTTATTATTCTTACATTTTCCCTTTTATGTTTCATTTGCTTTGGCATAAAATATTTTGTCATTTATCAAGAGTTGGGAGATCAGGAAATCAACCGAAGATAGCAGGACAAGAAGCAGACAACTGAAGAAATTGATACAAATCAGTTTGTTTTAAAACTGACAATTTTTCTGTGGACGCAGGTTTATAGCTTTGCTCTGAAATCAACAAATTCTTCCGATGGATTAATATGGAGAAGTCAATGGAGGACAAAACTACCCTAAAATCAATAGTTTTCTTAGAAGCATGAAGCATTTTATATCGTTTATGTCGGAGATTTGGGAATATGAATTGTTTATTTCAATCAATTTCCAACAACATAAAACTTATAATGAACGTCCAGCTAGTCGAAGGTAAATCAAGTGAAAATCACAAGGAAGAGTTTATGGTTTCCGTAAAGGACGTCATTTGCATCATAATGTCAAATATCTATGTATTACCCGGAGGGGTCAGTTATATTGTTATCGACTAAGATGATACACTATCTGGAAGTCGTTTTACTGTTATCATCGTTGGAGGCAATATGATTATTCATGCATCGTGGAAGACTATGCATCGCCAGTCCATATTCATGCATCGCAGAAAACCATGCATCGCGGAAGATCATGCATCATGGAAGATCATGCATCATGGAAGATCATGCATCGCGAGTCAATATCTATGCATCACAGAAAACCATGCACCGTGAGTCAATACTCATGCATCACGTAAGATCATGCATTGCGAGTTAATATCCAAGCATCGCGAGAAGATTTCATACCTCGCAGAAATCTATGCATCACGAGAAGATTCCATGCCTCGTAGAAATTTATGCATCACGAGAAGATTCCATGTCTCGTCAAAATTTATGCGTCGTGAAAAGATTTCATACCTCGCAGAAATTTATGCATCGCGAGAAGATTTCATACCTCAAAGAAATTTATGCATCACGAGAAGATTCCATGCCTCGTTCAAATTTATGCATCACAAGAGGATTTCATGCCTCACGGAAAGTTATGCATCATGGGAAGATTTCATACCTCGCAGAAATTTACGTATCGTGCATAGATATTTATGTCCCGCAAGAAGGAATGCAGTACCAGAAAAGCAAATCGTGCATGCCAAGAGAATTATTTATCCATCGACATCATATGCATTCCTTTTATTTTGATAAAAGTAAACATCAAGAAGAGCATCAAATAAGACATCAAGAGAAATACTACCACACTGCATCAATATTTACTTATTTTGACATTAAATCAAGAGTATATTGAGGATTATATTGCAAGCATAAGAAATAAGCTTCATTTTTTTACGTCAAACCGATTAAGTTGACGTCAAATATCGAAGAGAACAATTAAGTGTCAACACAGTAAAAGACGCTAACTCCCATTTGAATAACATTTTTAAGCTAACGAGTTTTTATCTCAGTCTGTGTCGAGAGCATCCGAAAGGATGAGTTCTCCAAAACAACCACAGGTGCGGACAACATCATAAAGGATGCAGCACAATGTGGAACTTTTTCTTAACATCAAACTGGGACTCAGTCCAAAAAGGAATGTCAAACTCTCAAGACGCGAACAGAGCAGCGACTTCCACAACAATCAAACCACACCCATGCGAGCTTTTCTTCAACTTTTGTTAGTTTCAATTCCACACCCAAAAATTTCAATCTACTGGAAGAAAATTTTCAATCTGGGTGACAGTGCACCAAGATTTTTGAAAATTATGTCCGTGTAAGTTCTTAATTATGGGAGTAAAGCGCACCACATTCATGACCCAGAGATTACACACCTATTTTTCATACTCGACTTAATTTGTAACTCGTCCAAAGCCAAAGGTTATCTAGCATAACAGATTTCCTTTTCAATAGGATTGAGTCGAATTACAAACAGCCTGATTGCTATGTTTTAAGGATATGTAGGTGGGCTCAATGTCGAAAACTCGGCTGTATTCCAAAATGCGATCTTAAATATTACTCCTAGGCATTGCAATCTGCTCATAATCTGGTGTTGTGATACCCTTTAAATCTAGCGTATCGAACTACAAGTGGCCTGAATTCTCATGTAGCCTGATGATATGTAGAAAACCCATTTTCGGGGTTCAGCCATAATTTTTGAAGTCATACTCAAATCCTTTATTAAGGAAAAATGTGTGGTCGGTCAAAATTGCATTGGCCAATTTAATTTTTCTTGAATTGCTTGCATCAATCCAAGTAAAATGAGGGACAATTGTTGACACCTAATTTTGACCCTCCCCGATAGAAACTAATTGAAGAGTTACTTAATTCCAGTAGCCCAATATTCTCCAATTTTATTCCCTCAGCCCAATAACATTCATCCCTCCTATTCATCCTCTAACCCAACCTCAATATGATACACAACTCCTAACCCGACCCAACCCAACCTTATCTTCTTCCCAATAGAGAAAAGTCAGTTCTTGCAATATCAAAACCCAGCAACCCTTCCAAAGTGTGGGCAACAACACTTAATTTCCCTCGACTTCCCTAATTGATTTTTCAAGCGGTGAAGCCAGTGATACATGACAATCCGAATTGCGCTGGTAGTGGCGCGGGTAGAAGATGAAACCCCTCTCCCCCCCCTAACATCTCTTTCTGCAGGCTCTTACTTCGATGTATAGTGCTTTTGGCCATGGCAGACCTGCGATTTCGTCCTCGCCAACACACGATTCTGTCCTTGTGGCCTGAGATCGAGCCACGTAGCTTCCAAGGACGTCCGTCTTCATCTCAATCATTCACCCCCCTTTCTGTTTCCGAAATAGGGCAGATTTCAGAAAGAGATATTGCCTTGTTAAGGGAAAATAATTCAAATTTGATTTAGATGGGCTTTGAACCCGAACCGAATTTGGATTTACCCCATAACTTTGACATAATTTCTCCACCTATATAAGGTCTCTTTCTGTTCTTGAGAGGGGCGATTTTTGGATTATGAATTTTTTAGGCAAAGAAAAAAATAAAGAAAAAAAGAAATATATTTTTTGTTGGCTCAATATTTCCATTAATTTTCCAGAGGAGTATCTGGGAAAGAAATTTTGGGGAAGTTGAAATTTGGTTTGGAGGTTTCTTTGAAAGCATTGTGTAAGAAACAGAATGAAGAAAGACACCTTAAGAAAAGTAGTCAATATACGTAATAAATATGTTATAGATCCTCTGTGATTTCATTGCCGGTACTCCCTCCCAGTTCAATTGGGTTGAGATTTTGTAGAGTTTTGGTATAGTTTTCTGTTCACTGTCGGTTGTTCTGTTTGTGTTAAAGTCACCGCTCTTTCTAGCTCGTCTTGTCTCAGTTCGGCTTCCCGGAAAAAGGTATTGTCCCTTTCTTTACTGCTTTATTTTCGTTTCTTCTCCTATTGACACTGCGATTTCAATAGCTTTTTAATTTCGTGGTTGTTGGCCGTTGGTTTCAAACCGAGTTCACGGAGTAATGTTCATTGTTTTTTTATTATTTATTTTGCTAGAATATTGTAACAACCTAAAATCTTTCTAAACTTGTTATTCATTGTTGTTTCTTTAGGAATTATTCTGTTATGTTCCCTTCTTGACCTGCTCGACAAATTGTGTCTAGTTTTCCTTTCTTCTTAGTTAAAATGTTGCTCTTATCTTACTCCATTTTGAATGTGATGTTCTCATTTCGCTTACATCTCAGTATGTGTTCATATGAGTATAGTTGTAGTATTACTCTCTGAATATCTATAAAGCTTTTGAAGGGCTAAATGGGTCTGTTGGGTTTTATCCTTGCATGTTTTGTTTTTCTGTCGCTACCCGATGCTTTTTATTGCGGTTATCACGACTTAAATTTGCAGCACTTGTCACGATATACTCATTTCAGAGTTGGTTTCCAAACCTACGATGAGACCAAATTTTTCTTTCTTCAGTGTAAATAGCATGAGTTCTTAACTCGATATTCCCTCTTTATTTGCTAGTTTTTTTTTCTTTTTTGTTTTTTTTTATGAATGTTGGTCAGTCTCATTTTTACCTATATATAGTTTTGATTCACCCGTGAAATTGTCTTGAATCTCGGCTTGTCCTTACTACTTTTCGCTATTATCCGTTTGAATCTGTCTGGGTCGTGCTTTATAAGCCAATATTTGTAAACTGCTTTTAGTCTTTTTGTCTCTAACATGATAAACAGTCACTTCCTTTCTTGATTAGCTTCCTTTTGTTCTTTAATGGAAGAGATATGCATCTGCTTATGGTTGTTCTTCTTACTTGGTTTAACCATCTGATAGGTTAGATTAATTTCTTTTTATTATTATTTTTTTTATTTCATTTATCTTTTTTTTTTTCATGTTTGTTATTGATATTGTATACTTTTTTAGAAGAAAGACAAAAATTTTGCAAACATTAAATATGATGGCCTAAGGTGGTTTTAACATTTTACCGGCTGAGCATTTAGCTAGTGTGAATTCTTTTACAATTGATTTTATGCGCTATAATGCCATCACTTACTACCCATTCAGTCATCTTATTCTATAAAGAAGTCTGTATGTCTACTTTGACTAATTGTAAATTATATTCTTTGAATTATTGTCTACTGTCACAGCTTACAAGTATCACAACTGCATTACTATTTTGATTTTTTTAAGTGTTACTTATGATTTCCTCTTAATATTGCATGTGAATCCATCCGAGTTCATCATGAACTTATTTTTCCGCATTTCAAGAGAGTCGTAAAGGCTCAATTCTTCCTCTCGAGTTGGTTGGCCATATGAACAGACGAATAGATCTCGAAGTTGAATAAAGTTGAAGTGGAAAAAGTTAAGAGATTAGGCCATGAAGACCCAAGTTTATTTTTTTTCCTGAAATTTTGTATTCTCTTGTTTTGGTCCCAAGCCCTTGTTTTTTTTATTGCTTATTATTGTGTTAGAATTTTAGGACAGGTACATGATGTACCATGGTTTCATGGTACTTTTAATGCTTTTTCCTTAAGTTTAGTGTGTGTCCAAAAGACTTTTTGTATTGATAAGGCCACGAAGGCCCAAGTTTATTTCTTATTTTTATTTTCTTCTTAAATTTTATATTCTGTAGTTTCTGGCCTAAGCCCTTGTTTTTTTATCGTTTATTATTTTGTTAGAATTTCAGGACAGGTACAATGGGCCTAGAGGTCCCAAAACAAACAAAGGGTCCAAATACTGGTCCAGGCGGACAGATAACCCCGAATTTAGACCCAACTCTCTCTCTCTCTTATTTTCATTTTAGTTTGCTTTATTTGTCGGTAGTTTTAAAGTTAGAAACTCCAAATTCCCGCAAGACACTGCTATATTTTTGCTATTTAAACTAAATAAAAAATGACTTAAATAGTTTCGCGAGCCTAATTAGTTCACTTAGATAATAGGTTAGTATTTTATTCCTAAACAAATTTTCAAATCAAAATTAAGTTAGATATCTCTTTAGCCAAACAAAGATAGTTGTCGGATAAACGTATTAAGCGGATATTTTAGGTGCTTAAAACCTTCCTAAAATATATATAGGAATCCCTGAACCCCCTTTAAAGTTTTCAAATGATTTTTCCTATTGATGTCTTTGAAAACAAGTTTTCTTAATTTTCTCAAAATTAAGTGGCGACTCTCTTAAATGTCAAAAACTTTACAAAAATATTATTTTCCAAAAACATATAAAACATATGCAATGTCTAAGCTAGGTAAGAAGGAAATTACAGAGGACTTACTACATTATGATCCCATAAATTGGTGTAGAGATTTTTTTCAGACTCACTCAAAGTGTGATGTTGTAGAAAATAACATGTGTGAGACTTTCAGTTCCTGGATCTTAGATGCTAGACATAAATCAATTATTACCATGTTAGATGATATTAGGCATAAAATGATGAACAAACACATAGACATGATCAAATTTGCTGATATATGGATATCAGACATTGCACCTTTGGCAAGGGCAATACTAGAAAGAAACAAGGAGTATTCAAATAACTTTAATGTTCAATGGAATGGGGTGAATGGTTTTGAGATTAGTGATGGTCAGTGCTCATTTGTTTTTGAATTGGAGAAGAAGCACTGTGATTGTAGGTTGTGGATGTTGAGAGGTATTCCTTGCCCTCATGCTATTTGTGCTTATTATTACTTGAATCAAGATCCTGATCAACATGTAGAGAACTGGTGTATGAAGGAAATATTTGTCAATGCTCACAGCCATTTCATCCAATCTATTCCACATATGAGGAAGTGGCCTAAAACTACAAACCCATCAATAGAGCCTCCAAAACCAAGAAAAATGCCAGGAAGACCTGGCAAGAAGAGAAGAAAGAGTAAGGATGAGCCAAAAAATGAAGAAAAGGAGTAAAGATGACACGCTCCATTTGCAAGAAAACTAGTCATAACAATGTTTTGTGTGCAAGAGTAAGTAATACTAGTCATATTCGCATTTATAAATTGCTTAAAGTTTATAATAATAGGTTTTATTTGTGGTTACATAGTATGGAAGGGAGAGCACTTCTCAACCTACAAGTCAAGAAAATTCAAGCCAACAAAGTTATTCTTAGGCTGGAGTAAGATTAGATTTACATATTCATATGAATTAACTTTTATTGTGCAAGTTATTCATATGTATGTATTTTTGTTCAACAGGTTAGAACACAAAGTTTTGCTTGTCCTGATACCACTGTTGTGCCTAGAACTGTGCCAAGAACTACTCAAACAACAATAAGATTATATATAATAATGGTTAGCCTTTAAAAATTCATTTGCACTTTACGTTTGTTCTACAAGTTATCATATATACTTATTTATTCTATATAGTCTACAATGGGAGGTCCATCTACATAGGGAGGTCCATCACATTCTACTTCCAGAACCACATATTCAACTACACAATCAGCCAACTTTTGGTTATGCTGACAAAACATTTGCGCCAAGACCTTCTCAAAATAGGGTTCAAGTTGAGACTGGAAGAGGATTGGGAAGAAAAAAAGGCTAATGCAAGAGGAACCCCATTTGTTACAGAAAGAGATAGTTCTTCTAGTCAATTGCCACCTTTATCAGTTCACAAGAGACCATACAGTTCTGCCTCATTTGCTGCTGCTACTGGAGAAACATGAAGGCCTGCAACTGGTTTTGGTATTTACTCTGATCATACAACTGGAGCCGAAGTATTCTATGTATTCACTTAATATGTTTACTATGTTTTGGCGTATGTTCTACTAGCCTTATAATCTAACCTTATTTTACACTTTCTTTCTTATATTGCAGCCTGGTACATCAAGTGAGAAGATTTTACATGGGCCAACCAAATTGAAGAGTGCTTCATCAACCAATATAGACATTGGTTTTAAACCTCCTAGCCTAAAATGTAAGGAAAAAGATGCAGTCAACACCTCACAGTTGCAACATCTGAAAGTTAAAACGAAAAACTAGAAGTAGTTCATTTGGGAAGTTGTTATGATTTTGGCCCATGTTAAAAGGGTGTCTTTTTGAAAACAATTTACTCTTTAGTTTATTTGAACACTCGTCTAATGTATTTTTTGAACGTTGTCTTTGTGTTAGCAACACTATGTATTTTGTAAGACAATGGTTTTTTTATTACCTCGTAATTCATTTGTGTTATGTATTTTTGAAGCATTACTTTGTGTTATGTTTTTTCTAGCCAAGCATTTGTGTTATTAGCTCACTTTTCGAACAAAAACTGCACTACCTCTCAATGCATGCCTTGTGTATTTGTCAATAAGACTAGTGATCAATTCAATTCGACATTGATCAATTCAATTCAAGAACAAAACTTAAGAACACAGGGAGTTGATCAATTCAACTTAAACTTCCAATTTGATACAAAATATGAAGGCCACATACATCATTAATTGATCTAGAATAGCCTCCTAACTATTGGAAAACAAAACAATTAAGTACTACAATCCTAAACTACTATGAACTACAAAATAATTCAGAACCATTTAATAGTTGGAAGACCAAGAAAAACAATCACAACTCGGTTAAATTTGACACTTTCCCTTCGGAGTTTAACATCCTTAAGATTCTTGCTCAATACCATCAACTTCACTTAATTTTCATTCAATTAAAATTTCAAAGAATCTTTTTCTTCTTCAAGCTCTTTCACAGTTCACTTTAGTCGATCAATCAGATTTTGAGTGTATATGAATATATTCATTGAGGATGATTAATCAACATTTTCAAGCGACGGATCAGTCCATCTAAAATATCCACATCCACCATTTTCCTACAAACCACATAACAGTAGTAAGGCGTAATAAATATACAAAAATGTTGATTTTTCAAATAGTATAACAACACTAGTTTTTGTTCAATAAATAACAAACCTTTGATGCTTTGCATCTGAAAAATCGATGACCTGGGTTCAATGGAGTCCTTGAATTTTCTAGTCGACAATAATAACCACACTTACATATATCAACTTCCTTGATATTCACTGAACTTTGCGATATTTGATAAAAAATAATTGATTTAGAAGAGAGAAACTTGGATATTTAGAGAAGAAGAGATAATTGGAGACTTAGGGTTCTAAAATGGATTTTGAGGAAGAAGAATTGGGGATTTCACTTCAACTTTAGCGTTGAAATATAAAGTTAACGTTGGAGGTATTAAAGGAAGGGTAAAAATGAGAGAAAGTTCAATTCACGTGCCCCATTTGCGTGACTCACAAACGATTTGCCATGTAGGCAAAAAATTGTTGTACGGTTCAAATTTGGAGTGGTAAAGGTGTTCAATAGGTAGTAGGTCAAGTTGAGGTGGCTAAATGAATAATCAAGACAAGTTTTAGGGGCCGCATATGACTTTGGCCTATGTCAAATGCATAAAAATGTCATTTGATCTTGTTCTCTTAAACATGTCACGTAGAAATTTAAAGTTAAGTGTTGTCAAAAAAGGAAAATGGTCATTCTTTTTGTAACGGACTAAAAAGGAAATAGGGTTATTCTTTTTGAAATTGAGGGAAAGATATTTTCTAACCTATGTATAACTAATGCTTGTATTAATTATATACTCTATTGTATATTAAGTTATGTATATACCATGGATTTAAAGGTATTAGCAGTGCAATAGTTTTAATGAATTCATAAGCTCAATTAAAGACTCATTTGCCCCTCAAATTCCTTTTTATATCTTTTTTTAATCATAATAGTGGAGGGTATCTTTGTAAACCAGTTTTTATATGCAAAGGATGATATATTTAACGTATCAAACCATAAAATGTATAAAAATTATATATGTTTAATAAATTCAAGCATAATTAATACATACATTATTAATGCATGCATTATTAATACACTATTAAGCATTATTGTTATACACTCTACCAAATGAGCCCTAAATGATAGATGTTACTTTACCAAATCACATTTATTAAATATTTCTTTATGTAAACTATTATTTTGACATAATAATTAAGAAACAATAAATTATAGATCTAATTTTTCCAAATCATTCATATTAGATACAAGTAATTTAAACATTAAAAATGAATAGCTATGTTGTAACACCTTGAAAATCCAAGACTTATGGTAAAGCCTAATATATGTGTAATAAAGTCTAAACAATGTTTCTAAGTCCATTTTTAAGTAATATAGGTCATTTAGAAGGTTTAAGAATCAAAACATCCAAAAACGTCCGGGAAGTTTTTTCAAAGGGATGTTAGTGTGCTTTAGCCTTTTTACTAACTTTTAGGAGTCAAAAATGTACTAAAATTTGTGGAAAGGTATATAATGTGTGATTGAGTTATTTCATGATTTAAACGTTTGGATATGACTCCCCAAAGAACAACCAAGGGCCCTTGAGGAGAAACCCTACAGTTTGATGTAGCACTGCCTGGCACTGTGCATCGACTTGACAGACGACGGTCCGTGCATGGCTCGACGACGCGTCGAGGGTAACGTCATGCTACACTTAGAAAGATTACTGAAGGATATTGTTTACCTCGATACTGTTACATGCGACGAAAGGGGTTGACGAGGCGTAAGTGGCTCGACGGGGCATCGAGACCACCGTCCTTCCACACTCGGAAAAATTCGAGGAAGAACTCTCCTGCAAAGTCTCTGACCTAGACAACGGAGTGCAGGATGGGGGGGGGGGTTGTCCGTCAACTCACCGACGGTTTAAAAACCCTAAAAATGGATATGCTAAGTAAAGTTTAATGTGTCTAGAATGCTAACGATTAGACCGGGTTCATACGGATTTATGTGCGTAGAACCATACCTCGGAACCCTTGATACATACAATCCAACTAACTTGGGGAGTTAGTTGAGCTAGGAAAGGTTGGGTCCAACAATGTAGGGCTCTCGAATACGAAGATTTACTTGAAGGAGTCTTTACCGGACTTAAAAAAAGGGAAAATCTTAGGTTTGGAAGGTCTAAGGGTAAAATGGTCTTTTTCCAGGGTAAGGATAGTATCATAATTACCCAAAATATGTAGTTAATTATTTAATTAATATGGTGGAGGGGCATTTTGGGTAGAGAGGGCCGAAATTGCCCATTAAGCAAAATCTTGCTCCACCCGGGTTCGAACCTAGGTGGGAGCACTGATTTAATTTGTTTTAATTATTTTTGTAGATTAATTTAATAAATTAATAATTAATTGCTGATTTAAGAAAATATGAAAAACAGATTTTTATTTATTGATTATTAATTAGTAATTAATTTGACTAAGTCTTGCCAACAAGTCCTAGTTCTAAGGGGACACTACCTCACACTTCTCTCTTTCACGCTTATCCATCTACCTCTCGCATCTGTTTGCACGTTTTCTCTGTTAACGAAACAGCAATAAAAATCATAAATAACAACAAAAGTTCTTCACACTTGAAGAACTTATAAAAATACAAACGACAAAAACAATCCATCAAAGTAAAGCCAAATGTGACATTCTCGACAAGTAAGGTGGGAGTTTCTGTATTGGACGTTGGGTTGGTGGTGATTATGAGCAGAAAATTTGAGTGTTGAACAACACCAAGAACAGTTATATCTCTTGGAATCCTTTCTCCAAGGGAAATTTCTTTCTACAAATTTCAACATATGAAACTAGGGTTGTCCCCTTTATTGTCGAATTCCTTGTCCCTAGTCTCCTTCTCATTTGAATCTAAATTAGGTTAGAAATCATGTTGTTGGTATGGTTTCTGGTATCTAAGTGTGAAATATGATGTTCTTTGTGATTTTGTGTTTGGAAATAGCAAGCATGTTCAATGATGTCAACCGAAAATGATGTGGTGCACTGTGTAAAATGATTGTTGTTGTTCTCCGTTTCGAAGCCTTAAAATGGCTTGTTTAACAATTGGAGTTAAGGTGCATAAGATGGGTAATTTTTGATATTTAAATGAAGACTAAGGTGGATGATCTTAATAGGAAAAATCTAAGTTAAAACAACAATGAATCTACACTTAAAAACGCGTCAAACAAATTGTGAAAATACCACAATACGAATGTATGAATGTTGTTAAATAAAGTCTAGAAAATTAAGTCAAATTTCCAGCACTTGGTGATGGAGTTTCTTACAGAACTCTTGAGGTTTGAGAAGTTAAAAATAAATTTAAAACATGTGAGGTCAGTGGGGATTGAACCCAAAACCTCACTACATGAAGGCTAAAAAAATGAGAGGTGTGGGACGCGAACCCACAACCACTCGGACAAACAAGAGAGTAAAGAGAAATTTCAAAATAATAAAAATATTGAGAGGAGTGGAATTCGAACCCACCACCTTTTGGCAGAATGAGAAGGTAAGGAGAACATGTAAATTAAAATAAGGTGAGGCTGTGGAGATTCGAACCCACAAGCTCTTGAAAGGATGAGAGAGTTAGGAGAAAAATAAAGGATAAAATAAAATGCGGAGAGTGGGGATAGAACCCACAACCTCTTGAATGGATTAAAAAGTTAGGAGAAAAATAAAGGAGAAAATAAATGTGGAGAGTGGGGATTGAACCCACAACCTCTTGGATAGGTGAGAAAATAAATGTGAAAATTTCAATTATCAAGTTTAAAAATAATATTAAGTGTTGTTCAAGGGATTCGAAATCAGGTTCCCTTGCCCAATTCCGTATTGACACATAAGTTATACGTAAATAAGTATTTAATGAATGCTGCCTCTAAAGATCAAAATCACTATCTTGGCATATCTCCAAGATGCGTAAGTCTTGTACCACATAATCTTGGGTAAACATGAATCACTTAAACAAACATTGAATGAAGCCTCATGGCTTGTATGTGGTGACTCATAAGTCTAGCATAAGTTTTAAAGTAAGTGAACCTAAAATGTATGTGATGAAATCATGTAAAACCTATAAGAGGTTAATTAAGAGTGTGAAACACACTAAATATCCAAGTGCATTGGCATATGTTGAAATGAACATTCATGTAAAGGGGTGAGAAATTATGAAGAGCAAATGTGCTAAATATAATGAATGTGGTGACAACATGATTAGAGGCTAATGTGAAAGATGAGAGCACTCTCAAATGAGCCTAAATTAATGTTACCAAAACGTACTCACCTATGAAGTGTAAAGTTAATGAAGAGACCAGTCTCTATGATCACTCTAATGAAAGTATTGAAGTTAATGCATACTTAATACTAATGATGAAATGAGAAATCATCTAATGAGCTATGATGTTCTCATGCTACAAGCAATCTATCATGATGTATGATTTTAATGTAATGGAACTTTAACTGAGCACCTATAGGCTAGCTATGAGCGGTGATGCCTTCTTTCAGGAAGGGTGGAGGTTCACGTAACTCTCATGAGATGATATTGTCCGGCATGCCGAGTATGGGTCTCGTTATATCTACTAGTCGTAAAACCTATACTGCCAATGTAGGGATCTAGCGAGGTTCAATTCCCATGTACGCTATCATGTTTTGGGTCACTTTGGCGGTGATTCCACCTCTTTTCAGTGTGGGAGAGACACTGGATTTCATGATGCTTACATAATCTATGTCAGTAAAAATTAAATTCCCAAAGAATGAATGAACAAATGATGCACATAATTAAATGAACGATACCAAAGGTGTAAGGATAGGATAATGAAGAGGTGAGGTAGACTTAAGTAATGATGCTAGGTTATTCTTTGTCATTGCACAACAAACCCAATGAGAGTCTTAAACTACATCCTAGTTATGACTTTTGATTTCATTAGTATATGAAAGAATGAAAAAAAAAGTATGTATGAATGAATAAAGCAGACTTTGTGTTTGCTAAAGAAGGCTCCCTAGTTGAGGTCCCACATGTTGAGCCCTCATTTTGGGAAGTCCTAAAGTCAAGTCCATGATTAAAAGGTCTCATGTCATATAAAAGAATGATATGAACTACGTGATTTGATATGTGAAATATGTTATGTGATGTTTGAAAAATGATAAATTTGATGATGCATGTTACACTCATGGCAATACTTTCCTAATCCGAATTTGGCAGGTCCATTGACTTTCCTAATCCATATTTGGTAAGTCCACTGACTTGACTTTCCATAAATAATGTTGTTAGAAAAGATCTATTCTTACTCATGCATTTCCTTGGTGTGTGCTTGCATATACCCATACTTAGTACAAGTGTGTACTAATTACATACAATTATATATTTTTATGTGCAAGCACAGGTGGACATTAAATCGTACGGTACAATGTTAGAGCTATCCGGATGTGGAGATTTCATCCGTACATTTTAGGAAGTCATGCTTTTGAGGTTTTCTACTATTATCTAGCTTAGATGTAAGAATGACCTAGTGGAGCATGTTCCACTAGTACTTCATTTCCCACTTCATTTCAGATCTTGTATTGGTGCTGTTTTGGCAAGTTCACATTTAATGCAACTATGAACTATTTCTTCCATTTGATGATCTTATTGTTAGATGGTTGATTGTGAACATTCATGAGTTTAAGTAGAATGTCTTATACGAATGTTAAATAACAAAAATTTCTAATTTTTTGCAAAAAATAACCTAGATGAAGTAAAGATGACGTATACAGGCTTGTCTGCGACCTCCGATAGGTCTACCATGTTGGTCTCATCTAGGGTCTAGATTATGGTCGTGAAAAAGTTGGTATCAGAGTGCTAGGTTAAAATTCTGAGGATAATAAGTTCACATCAACCTCATCGAGTAGTTTCTAAGTTATGGTAGTGAAGTGCACCATTATCCTGGATTAGAGACTGCATGATGCGTAGGAAAATTTCCCTTTTTCTAATATTATTGTGCCTTCTCTAATGTCGGATTTCTTGGTGTTAAGAGCGTATCTAACATGAACTCTTGAAGTTTCCAAATGATGAATACAAGGAAAAAAGCAGGCAGGGAGATTGGAGGAGCGGCTACTGGGATAGCTCAAGTTTCTCCCCAGACTCCAGCTGCTTGAATGGAGCTGCCTGTTAACTTAGATGGATTGACAGATGAAGAAGTAAGGACAACTTTGGTATAGATGGCCGAAGCTAGCACTTTACAAGCTTAGACTATTGGGTTTAATGTGGAGAAGTTTGAGTTGGCATCGTATCATCTAAAGGATGTAGTTCAATCCTGGTATACGTTGTGGCAGGAAAGTAGAGCCTCAGAAGGAGGTCCTATTATTTGGGATCTTTTCAAGATGTCTTTTCCAGGGGTAGTTCTTTCCCAAATAAATGAAGGAGTCTAAGGTTGAGGAATTCATCAACCTTAAGCTGGGCTCGATGTTAGTAAGGGATTACTCCCTGAGGTTCATAAGACTTTACAGCCCAGGAGAGGCCACCTTGTACGAAGTTTGGTATATTGCATGGGGGAGAATGTATGATGGACTCTAACGCTTGTTACAGTTGTGACAAACCGGGTCACATGATGAAGGATTGTCTGAAAAGGAGAAGTCAAGAACAAGGGAAGGAGAGAGTTCAACCTAATGGTCCAAGTCAAGAGGCTCCAAGGATGCAACGATTCTTCGCACTCAAGTGTAGGAGTGCAGGGGAAGGCACCTCTGGTGAAGTCTCGGGTGAGTAGCCTTAATTAGTCCTTCAGGTATTTGACTGTGTGGTGTTTATGCACTAGTATGAGGTTAATATGGTTGAGTCATCATGTTGGTTGCTTATTTTGTATGACTTACATGTTTACTTATGTTGTATGATTTGATAAGACTAGTTTGGGAAAGAGTTCCTTAGTCTATTAAGGTGAAACTACTAGTAGGTTCCAAGGATCTGCACAATCATGTTAATATGTGAAACAAATATTAACTAATGGGGAATATTGAATTACCTATGTATGCATACATTTTATTGATGAATCACTTATTGTTAGTAAGGAGTAGTGTCATTCGGGGACGAATGTTCCTAAGTGGAGGATAATATAACAACCCTAAAAATCGATATGCTAAGTAATGCTTAATGTGTCTAGAATGCCAACAATTAGACCGGATTCACACCGATTGATGCGCGTAGAACCAGACATCGGAACCTTCTCTACATCCAAGCCAACTAACTTGGGGATTTAGTTAAGCTAGGAAAGTTTGGGTCCAACCATGCAGGGCTCTGGAATACAAAGATTTACTTGAATGAGTCTTTACCGGACTTAAAAAGGGAAAATCTTAGGTTTGGACGGTCTAGGGGTAAAATGGTATTTTTCAAGGCTAAGGGTAATATCGTAATTACCGTATATATGTAGTTATTATTTAATTTATGTAGTGGAGGCGCATTTTGGGTAGAGAGGGACAAAATTGCCCAATAACAAAAATCTTGCTCCACCCGGGTTCGAACCTAGGTGGGAGCAATGATTTAATTTGTTTTAATTAATTTTGTAGATTAATTTAATAAATTAATAATTAATGGATGATTTAAGAATGTATGAAAAGCAGATTTTTATTTACTGATTATTAATTAGTAATTAATTTGACTAAGTCTTGCCAACAAGTCCTAGTTCTAAGGGGACACTATTTCACACTTCTCTCTTTCACGCTTATCCATCTACCTCTCACATCTGTTTTCACATTTTCACTCTTAACAAAGCAGCAACGAAAATAAAAAATAACAACAAAATTTGATCACACTTGAAGAACTTATAAAAATACAAACGACAAAAACAATCCATAAAAGTAAAGCAAATCGTGACATTATCGACGGGTAAGGTCGGAGTTTCTGTATTGGACGTTAGGTTGGTGGTGATTCTTCACAGCAACTGTGAGTGTTGAACAACAACAAGAACATGTATGGGTTTTCTCTTTTGAAATCCTTCCTCCTAGGGAAATTTCTTTCTACAAAATTCAACGTATAAAACTAGGGTTGTCCCCTTTATTGTCGAATTCCTTGTCCCTAGTCTCCTTCCGATTTCAATCTAAATGAGGTTAGAAATCATGTTGTTGGTATGGTTACTGGTATCTAAGTTTGAAACATGCTTTGTGATTTTGTGTTTGGAAATAGCAAGCATGTTCAATGATGTCAACCGAAAATGATGTGGTGCACTGTGTAAAATGATTGTTGTTGTATTTCTTCGTTTTGAAGCCTTAAAATGGCTTGTTTAATAATTGGAATTTAGGTGCATAATATGTATAATTTGTGATACTTAAATGAAGTCTAAGGTGGGTTATCTTAAGTGGAAAAATGTAAGTTAAAACAACAATGAATCTACACTTAAAAACGCGTGAAGCAAATTGTGAAAATACCACAATACGAATGTATGAATGTAGTTAAATAAAGGCTAGAAAATTTAGTCAAATTTCCAGCACTTGGTGATGGAGTTTCTTACAGAACACTTGAGGTTTGAGAAGTTAAAAATAAATTTAAAACATGTGAGGTCAGTGGGGATTAAACCCAAAACCTGACTACATGAAGGCTAAAAAAAATGAGGGGTATGGGACGCGAACCCACAACCTCTCGGACAAACAAGAGAGTAAAGAGAAATTTTAAAATAATAAAAATAATGAGAGGAGTGGATTCAAACCCACCACCTTTTTGCAGAATGAGAAGGTAAGGAGAACTTATAAAAATACAAACGACAAAAACAATCCATCAAAGTAAAGCTAAATGTGACATTCTCGATGGGTAAGGTGGGAGTTTCTTTATTGGACGTTGGGTTGGTGGTGATTCTGGGCAGAAACTTTGAGTGTTGAACAACACCAAGAATAGTTATATCTCTTGGAATCCTTCCTCCAAGAGAAATTTCTTTCTACAAATTCAACGTATGAAACTAGGGTTTCCCCTTTATTGTCGAATTCCTTGTCCCTAGTCTCCTTCTCATTTCAATCTAAATTAGGTTAGAAATCATGCATTGGTATGGTTGCTGGTATCTAAGTGTCAAATATGATGTTCTTTGTGATTTTGTGTTTGGAAATAGCAAGCATGTTCAATGATGTCAACCGAAAATGATGTTGTGGAATGTGTAAAATGATTGTTGTTGTTCTCCGTTTTGAAGCCTTAAAATGGCTTGTTTAACAATTGGAATTAAAGTGCATAAGATGTCTAATTTGAGATGTTTAAATGAAGTCTAAGGTGGGTGATCCTAAGTGGAAAAATTTAAGCTAAAACAACAATGAATCTACACTTAAAAACGCGTCAAACAAATTGTGAAAATACCACAAAACGAATGTCTGAATGTTGTTAAATGAAGGCTAGAAAATTTAGCCAAATTTCCAGCACTTGGTGATGGAGTTTCTTCAAAAACACTTGAGTTTTTCAGAAATTAAAAAAAAAATTAAAACATGTGAGGTCAGTGGGGATTGAACTTTGGACCTCACTACATTAACGGTGAAAAAAAAATAGGTGTGGGATTCAAACCCACATCCTCTCAGCCAAACAAGAGAGTATAGAGAAATTTTAAAATAATAAAAATAATGAGAGGAGTGGGATTCAAACCCACCACCTTTTAGGCAGAATGAGAAGGTAAGAAGAAAAATGTAAATTAAAATAAGGTGAGGCTGTGGGGATTAGGAGAAAAATAAAGGATAAAATAAAATGCGGAGAGTGGGGATTGAACCCGCAACCTATAGAATGGATGAGAAAGTTAGGAGAAAAATAAAAGAGAAAATAAATGTGGAGAATGAGGATTGAACCCACAACCTCTGGGATAGGTGAGAAAGTTAAGAGATAAATTAAAAGAAAAATAATGAGCTTGTGGGGGCTTTTATCCCACAACCTTCTTGCCTAAAACGAAAAGGGGGAGGAGAACAAGAAAGAAATATTATGGGGTTTATGGTAATCAAACTAGGGTCTCCCGAATCTGAAAAATGCAAATATCAAGTTTAAAAATAATGTTAAATGTTGTTCAAGGGATTTGAAATCGGTTTCCCTTGCCCCTTTCCATATTAACACATAAGTAATACGTAAACAAATATTTAATGAATACTGCCTCTAAAGATCAAAATCAGTATTTTGGCATATATGCAAGATGCGTATGTCTTATACCACATAATCTTGGGTAAACATGAATCACTTAGACAAACTATGAATGAAGCCTCATGGCTTGTATGTGTAGAGTCATAAGACTAGCGTAAGTTTAAAAGTAAGTGAACCTAAGATGTATATGTTGAACTGATGTAAAACCTAGAAGGGGTTAAGTAAGAGTGTAAAAAACACTAAATAGCCAAGTGTATTGGCATATGATGAAATGAACATTCATGTAAATGGGTGAGTAATTATGAAGAGAAAATGTGCTAAATATAATGAATGTGGTGACAACACGGTAGGAGGATAATGTGAAATATGAGAGCAATCTCAAATGAGTCTATGTGAATGTCACCAAAACGTACTGACCTATGAGAGTAAAAGTTAATGAAGAGACCAGTCTCTATGAACACTCTAATGAAAGTATTGAAGTTAATGCATAATTAATACTAATGATGAGATGAGAAATCATCTAATGAGCTATGATGTTCTCACGCTAGAAGCCAGCTTCCATGATGTATGAGTTTAATGTAATGGAACTTTATACTGAGCACCAATAGGCTTGCTATTAGCGGTGATGCCTTCATTCAAGAAGGGTGGAGGTTTACATAAATCTCATGAGATGAGACTGTCCGGCATGCCGGGTATGGGTCTCCTTATACCTCCTAGTCTTCGAAACTATACTGCCAATATAGGGATCTAACGGTATTCAATTCCCATGTACGCTAGCATGTTTTGGGTAAATTTTTCCGGTGATTCCACCTCTTTTTAGTGTGGGGGAGACACTGGATTTCATTATGCTCACATAATATATGTCGGTTAAAGTTATAGTTCCCAAGAATGAATGGGGACAACCTCAAATGATGCATATAATGAAACGAACGATACAAAAGGTGTAAGGATAGGATAATCAAGAGGTGAGCTAGACTTAAGTAATGACGCTAGGTTATTCTTGGTCATTGCACAACAAACCCAATAAGTGTCTTACAGTACTAACTAGGTATAACTGGTGATTACACTAGTATATGAAAGAATGAAAAATGAAGTATGTATGAATGAATGAAGGAGACTCCGTGTTTGCTAAAGAAGGC
The DNA here is from genome assembly GCA_027705065.1 of Solanum peruvianum. Lineage (NCBI taxonomy): Eukaryota > Viridiplantae > Streptophyta > Magnoliopsida > Solanales > Solanaceae > Solanum > Solanum peruvianum. The sequence continues at coordinate 21,395,227 of JAKWJD010001758.1, forward strand.
TCCCTAGTTGAGGTCCCAAATGTTGAGCCCTCATTTTAGGAAGTCCCAATGTCAAGTACATGATTCCAAGGTCTCATGGCATATGAAAGAATGATATGAACTACGTGATATCATATGTGAAATATGTTATGTGATGTTTGCAAAATGATAAATTTGATGATGCATGTTACACTCATGGCATGACTTTCCCAATCCAAATTTGGCAGGTCCATTGACTTTCCTAATCCAAATTTGGCAAGTCCACTGACTTGACTTTCCATAAATCATGTTTTTAGGAAAGAACTATTCTTACTAACGCATGTACTTGGTGTGTGCTTGCATATACCCATACTTAGTACAAGTGTGTACTAATTCCATACAATTATCTATTTTTAGGTGCAGGCATAGCTGGACATTAAATCGTATGGTACAATGTTACAACTATCCGGACGTGGAGCTTTCACCCGAACATGGTAGGCCCTTATGCTTTCGAGGTTGTCTACTATTATTATCTAGCTTAGATGCAGGACTTAGATAGTGGAGCATGTTCCACTAGTGTTTCATTTCCCACTTCATATCAGATCTTGTATTGGTGTCGTTTTTGGAAGTCCACATTTAATCAAGCTATGAACTATTTCTTTCGTTTGATGAACTTAATGTTAGATGGTTGATTATGAACTTATATGAGTTTAAGTAGAATGTCTTATACGGATGTTAAATAACAAAAAGTTCAAATTTTTGCTAAAAATTAACCTAGATGAAGTAAAGATGATGTATGTAGGCTTGTATGCAACATCTAAGAGGTCAACGACGATGGTCTCATCTAGGGTCTAGATTTCGGTCGTGGCAGCGCACCATTGATTGGGGTTTCGTCGGTGAGGGTCGATTTTCACTAATAAATTCTAAATGATTTCATTTAATTAATTAAGTGGTTTAGGGGTTAGTTAGGGATTAAAGGGAGACTTATTGAGTTAATTAACTCCCTCTATAAACACCCTCAACTCTCATTAAACTAAAGATAACTCTCAAAATAAACTCTCTTCCTTCTCTCTTATTTGTCTCTCTCAATGAACTCACCATTGAAGACTAGTAAGAACTAGGGTTTGGGGGCTGGAAAAAAAGGTGGATTCTTCATCAAATTGTTGAGAAACATTAAGGTATAGTTACTATTGACCTTTAAGATTCTTTTGTCAAAGGGTTCCTTTAAAATAAATTTAAAAATATTGAGTTTTCTTATGGGTTTCATTCAATTATGAAATTGAAGTCATGGATTGAGTTGTTAATGAATTCTTAGGGTTATATTGAATAGATTTACATATAATTCAACTTTTTTATGATAATTGTTGATGGTTTGGTATACTTGAAGAATATGATCCTTTATCCCTATCCCTAGGTAATGATCTTGACCTATGTTTTATGGTGATTATTCAATTGAGTTTGTTGTTGATTAGATTAATATCCTATTGCGCTATTATGGTTAATTAAGATGAATTATAGGCCTATCATGTTAGTTCTTGATATGTAATTTAGGTTATGAATTTTAATGTGAAATTTGCCTATGTACCTTGTCTCAAGTTCTGATCTAAAGATAAATTGTTTTATAGAGATGCAACTGGACTTGTTATTATATTGGTTATCATTGTGATATGATGTTACTCCCCAAGTTGGGTTGAGTTATGGGTTGATGGTAAGACCTTCATGATAGACTATGAGAAAGACTTGGTAAGTCTTAGAATATCTATCTTTACTTCCAATTGTGATTAATTATTGTTAAGCCATGATATTACATTGGAGTATGCCTTATACTAGGATTATAGAGTGGTATGATGTTGAATGGAAATGTATTTACTATGTTGTGAGGTTGATTAAGGTGTATGTGTTATAAATATGGTGAAAACTATCAATGAGGATTAATATATTATGAAATTCTAAAGTGTTAACCTCACTTATATGAATTGTGATGAAAGGACTTATACTCATACAATTCTTATTGAGATATTGATGATGACGATTATACAAGGGGTAGACCCTATGACCTAAATTAAGTAATGATTGATAATTAAGGGCTTAAAGACATTACAAAAAATGGACTCTAGCTTAGCACCGAGGATAAGTGTCCATTCCCACATAGGGAAGGTAGGAACACTACATTATTATTGAGATTGGAGACTATAATGTATGAAGCATAAAGAGGGTCCAAACTAAATCTCCTAGTTCTTGAACTATGTTTCCCCCATAGGAATACTAGCTAGTGGATCCACGTAGTTTCTATGTTTTATGTTTGGTACAACCTTGGTGAATGGTCCGCATTCTTTTGGTGTAGGGTTTAATGACACCGGATTCCACACAAGCTCATGTGGTCTATGTCGGTTATGGAAAGATATTCCCAAAAGGTAAAAACTTATTAAAGGATTTGAACGCTAACTTGGATAACCTAAGGGGTCTAGCTTAGTCTTGGTAAGGATATGGGACTCTACCTACACATTGCACTAGTTAGTCTTGAGGGGAGTCTTAGGAGGAGGTTCTTATATGTTTATGTTATGATAATATATGATGTATATATATTGATGACCATGTTATATTGTTGAGTAGTTTATTTATGAATATGACTTGGATTATAATGATAATATACGATGAAATGCAAGCCTAAATGCCATGATATGTAAAGGTGGACATTAGTCATGTTTTCTTGTTGAGGATACTTGATTGAGTAAGGTTATGTGGCTTTGCTTGGTCATTGCACTTGTTGACTTGATAAGGACATGTGAGTAGTTTTCTTGCTTATTATGATATGTTTAACCCTTATTCATTCTTGTAATATTATTCCTTGGTGTTAGGGTTGTAGTAAATCATGATCCCAAGTGTGTTGGGATAAGTATTATTTGTTGAGATAGTAAGCATGTTTGGTTGATTAATATGACTTACTTGACTTCGCATTAAGCCTCTAAAAGGGTAGAATGACATGATTTGATAAAAAGTCCCTTTTAGCATGTTTTGTTTGTGTGTGTGCATAAGATCTCATACTTAGTACATGTGGAGTACTAACCACATGTTCTTCCCTTATCCCAAACATTTTAGGTTCCGGTCGTTCAAGAGTTTGGAAGGCGATATTGTTGAAGGCTTGGATTCTTCCTTTCATCCAAGTGGGGTAGGTCCTCAAGTTTCGAGAGCAATTCCATCTTCTAGCTTTGGATTTTGTTATGAGCTTATTGACTCTATCAGTTCTTTCCTTTTTATTTGAATATTGACTTTCGTATGGCCTATATGTGATCTTGTTAAATTAATGTAAGGGTTATGCCCATTTTGTGATATCCGTTTAGATGGTATGAGACGAGACAATCGTTGAGACTATTTATATATATATGTATATATATATATATGTATATATGTGTGTGTGTGTGTGTGTGTGTGTGTGTGTGTGTGTGTGTGTGTGTGTGTGTGTGTGCGTGTGTGTGTGTGCGCAATAAAAGTAGAAGGTTATGTAACCTTCCTATATGAAAGGTCTATGTATACTCAATATGAATATATATTATGTGTATGTGGAGGTATATGTAAACCTCCAAGTAGAGAAAAGAAAAGTTTTAAATTTTTCCGCATTTCTCAACCTATGAATGTGACGACATGAAACTAAGAGGCAAGTCTTAATCCTTAAAAAAGATGACGACGCCGGTTACGTCTAGGGGTAAACCCGCATGTGACAAATATAATATCATTGATAAAAATAAACATGACGTGATAAATTATTTATTAATTTTATAATCATACAAGTATTGTTGGATATTTCAAAATTGTATAGTGAACAAGTAAAATAAGCTGAGATAGTATACAAATTTAAATATTGAAAAATAAATAATACTTAATAGCAAGATTAAAATAGACATAACATGATAACTATTCATTGATTTTATAATTTGCTTGAAATTCCAAAATAATACAATACATAAGTAAAGATGGACGGAAGAAATATATTCACTACAACATAAGAGTGAATCATGGAGATATTTCTTGGGATTATTATGAAAATCCTCAAGAAACTTATTTTTTAGCAAATTTTCAGACTAATTTGTAGGAAAATTTCTATATAATTCACAAATTTTTTGTAGTGATTATTGGTATGTTTAACACAATACTTGTTTATTTTATAAAGTCACTTATTATTTATAATCATTTTACTCTTATTATAATACTTTATTTGTTCCTTCTTACATGTCGTCCTCATAAAAAATATATATTCTTAAATACTTGTCATTTCACAAATCAAATGCATAAGCGACATTATTCTTCATACTCCCTCCGTCCAACAATAGTTCGTCACTATACTAAAATTAATTGTCTAGCAATACTTGTCCATTCTAAAAAATTAAAATCTTTTATATCCATTTTATCTTTCTTGTTAAATATTACTTATCATCTTACAAATTTCCATAACATTAAATTTAATATATTCAAAGTATAAAATAGTAATATTATCTCTATTATTTATTGTTTCTTAAAGAGTGTATCAAACCATTAGTGGATTATTATTTGACAGAATAATTATTTATGTTTGAGAGTTATTATCCTTGAAATTATGCATTTGACGAACATAAAAAATAAAATAGTTAATTCATGCTCATTCATTGAATTAATTAATTCATATAAATATTAAATATTTAACTTTTTAAAAATACTAAATAAGAATATACTCCCCCTATCCACTTTTAATTGTCATAATTTCAATTTTAAGAATCAAACTAATAAAAACTTTAAACAACATTTTAAGATTTATTTTATCATTATGTTAATATGCAACTACTTGCAATTTATAGTACTTATCATATAGTTTTTGAATATCTATTTTTAAAAAAATATCAAAATTAATGTGATTTAATTTAATTTTGAAAATCAGGTAAATTGACTTTAGAAAAGAGAAATGTGATAAAAAAAAAAAAAAAGGTTGACAAAAATTATAAAATTGTCTGATTTTTTTTTAAAACATAAAATCTAAATTAATGACAACTAAATAAAAGTTGAGGGAGTACTAAGTGGGTGGGTGTATCGATCGGTTGGGTTCGATTTTATGTATTAAGGTTCCGTTTATCAGTTTTTGGATTTTAAATATGCTAACCCAATAACAAATCAATAAAATATTCTTCATCGGTTTTTGATTTATCGATTTTTTATCATTATCGATTCGGTTTTTGATTTACCCAATAAGAAAATCTCTGTAAAATACTATATGTCTTCTCATTTCTCTAAATATTTTGATATAGTGAAACAAGAAATATAATGAGAAATTACATCAAAAATAAAAAATATAGTACGAAGACTATAATTACATATTACCACCAAAACATAGTATGAAATTTTTCATGTTAATCAAAATATGAACCTTTACAAACTCGTAAATGCTACAACCTACAATTACAAACTAAAACTAAAATAAAATAGTCCAACAAGACTAATAGTAAAACTAATATAAAATAGTCCAACAATACTAATACTAAAATTAAAACTAATATCAAATAGTTACAATTGTGAACCCCTTACCTTTAATCTTTAGATTTTGAGTACATAGTAAAAATTAGTAAAGCGGTCTAGTGTAAAGTTGGTAGAATACTAATATTTGATATAGTTATAGTGTCTAATTATATGCTAAATTATTAATATTTAATAATTAGGAAAGATAAAATAATTATTTATTCCCTTCTTATTGGGTTTTCTATTTACCCAATAACCCAATAGTAAAAATCAAAATCAAACCAATATCCCAATAAATATTTTTTGTAAACCCATTAAAAATTAAATAACTGAATAACTCAATAATTTTTTTCGATTCGATTTATCGATCAATTCGATTTTTTCACACCCTAGTACTAAGTCAGTTTCTTTAATTATTTTTTCTTACACTTTGAAACTGTCAGTTTTTAATAAATGGACACACATCCTTCTTTTATGTTATTTACTCTTGAAGCACGTCTCTCCATTCCAATACCCAATACAAGTAATAGAGTATACTATTTAGGCTGTTTAGTTCAAAGAGTTTTAATAGTTTTACCCAACTTTTTTAGTTAGATTTAATTTATGCACATGCAAATCACTCTTTTACTTCACTTCATTCATTAATGGGATCCTTTCATTCACGTCTTTACAATGAAACATTTAGGATTCATTTGATTTGAATTAAAGTTACCATAAAATTAGTAAGGTGGAATGGTCTAGGAGACCCTTGTATTTGATTCTGTTTATATATTAGACTCTTATACTTACTATTTTGTAACTTGACCCTTAAACTTGATGAAACACAATATATTAAACACCTCTGATCATTGACTGAACACACATGACATTAGTATTGCTGACTTAGAACGATGCATGATTCCACGCGTTTTAAAGCAAGTATGTATAAAATTAATATGAAAAGAATATTAAAATTTAAAACATAAATAAATAAATAAATAAATAAGGGAGTCATCTTCTTCAAACCCATCGTTGCCCCCACCCCAACCAAATTACATATACCCACTTCACTTCTTTCCTTCTTTCTTTGGATTCACCCACCATTATCCTTATTATTTTTCTTAACACCTCATATACTGTACCACCCCTAAATATTTTCTCAAAGTTCATTCTCTTTGCGTCAAATTAATTTCCCCCATAGTTTTTTCGTTTTACCATATTTATTTTTTTAAAATCTCATTTTTGTTTGTATTTTTTGGTTATTGTAAGTACAAGGTATTGAATAATGAAAAATTGTATTTATAAGCTTAATGAAGCTTAAAGAATAACAAATGAGTTTTGTATAGTTATGAAATAAATTGGGGTAATGCATAAGTACCATCTTAACATATGCCCGAAATCTCAGAGACACACTTATACTATGCTATGGTCCAATTAGCCCCCCCCCCCCCGAACTTATTTATTAATAATTTCTATCCCTTTTTGGCCTACTTGGCACTATCTTGTGGACCCAACGCGGATTGACATTTTTTTCAAGCTAGTGTCACGTAGGCAAAAAAGAAATAGAAATTACTTATAAAATAAGTTCAGGGGGATAATAGGACCTTAGTATAGTATAAGTGTGTCTCTGAAATTTCGGACATATATTAAGGGGTACTTGTGCGTTTTCCCAAATAAATTTGATATTTTATAGAGATTTGTTGGGTTTGTGTTTGTGAACCAATAACGTAAAATTCAAGTTAAATTGATAAGAATTATATCCATTTAACATGAATTTGTGGTCAATTTTAGAGGAAAATGGAGAATATAACTAAATTTACTGGTATGCTTTTTATTTTTATTTATTTGTCTAATTTTTTATTTTTAAAGTGTCATTAAAATGACATGAAATACAATGTGTATATAAGTGTATCTCACACACACACCTAGGATGAGAAAAAGGTCTAAAATATTGTCTTTTGATAGTTAAAGGGTTTATTTTTATTGAGTGATTGATTTGTTATATTAAAAAGGGTTAATGCACAAGTACCCCCTCAACCTACACACTTATACTATACTAAGGTGCTATTACCCTAGTGAACTTATTTTATTTATAATTTCTACCCCTTGTTGTCCTACGTGGCACTATCTTGTGGGCCAAATGCTAATTGGCATTTTTTTCAAGCTAGTGTCACGTAGGCTAAAAAGGGGTAGAAAATTACTTATAAAATAAGTTTAGGGGAGTAACAGGACCTTAGTATAGTATAAGTATATCTCTGATATTTCGGGCATAGGTTCAGGGGGTACTTGTGCATTTTTCCTATTAAAAATAATACTCCCTCCATCACTATTTAGTTGCCAACTTTAGAAATGACACACATATTAAGAAAATAATAATGATGTACATAAAAGTTTATGGAGGAATCACTGAATAAATTCAATCCTAGCTTTACTTTAAGTTCTAGCTTCAATGGAAGCTAGAGAGAACTTCGTTTGATCTTGGATTTTGATTTTGAATACTGAATTCTAAATTAGGTTTTTGGCTTATAAACTAACTTAATTTACCTAAAACACCTAAAATAACTTTACATAAATTAACTAGGACCTTGGGTAAATTTCCCAAAACATCATTGCCTTGGCCGAGACATATGTGGAAAGTTGCACGTGTCAATCGACGGTTCCAATTTACTCGTCGTTGATTGGACGAGGGAGCATCTTGCATGGATGTTGTTTTGGTCAAATCCTCCATTTTTTGGGTCTAATCTCCCACCACTATGTGTGGAGCCACGCCCCCAAACAACTGGGCGTCGTTTGATCAATGGGACGTCGATTGTGGGCGTCGTTTGGGACTGTCTTGGCAGTTTTATTTTCAAGGTTTGGGTCCTCCTCAAGGATCCTTTGGGAGGTCCTTGGACCGTACGTTTAGACCTTTCATAGATTTATTTATATGTTAGGGTCCTCTCCAATAAATTTAGACATCAAACACCACATAAAACATGTCAAGGTATACTAGCACACATAAGCCTAGTTATCGCACGTCTTGGTCATCCTTTGACGTTTAACTTCCAAACTCTTAAAACTAACTTCTAATGCTATAATTTACCATTTTACTCCTTAGTAAATCATGACACATATCTTAGGATCTAGTTTAACCTTTTTCATTTTGAGGGTTGTTAAAAAACAGATCCTTAAAATAATGTATTTTAATAACTTTAGTAGGTCATTTGGTGTAAAGGATAACATTAAAAAATGCTAAGATTAAATTATAGTTCTTCTTAATTTGTTATTTGGTTGTCATGTCAGAAATAATTTATCATCGGATTAATAACTAGTACCGGGATAGTTATCCCTTTCCTTGGATGGTATAGTAATCTCGAAATAACTTATCCCAAAATAAAATGACTAATGACAAAAATATCCTTTGAACACGTTTCATACATTACTTTTCATATTTGTGAAGGGTATTTTTATAAACATATATGTTGTTCTTAAGATTTACTCTCTTCGTCCCCAATTACCTGTCTATTTTTTTCTTTTATAGTTGTCCCTAATTATTTGTCCATTTTGATAAATCAAAAAAGTAAAGTTTTTTACCTGTTATACCCTCAATTAAATGACGAATTACTTTGAAAAATGTAAAAGTTTTTATCCACCTTATAATTAATAGGGGTAAAATAGCAAACTCTTTCCAAAAGCTTTTCAAAAACATTAAATCATACTTTGAATTCTAAGCATGGGTTTTTGCATGAAAAGGTTTAAATTGTTATTTTATGGATTGATCAATGCTAATTGAGTATTTTAAGATAAAAAATCCTATGAATCCATGTATACCTTGAATTCCTATTTTTGGCTCTAATGTGGGTGACTTGATCATGACTTAATTATAGTGAATTCATGTGTACATTGTATTGGACTATTGAATTATGTATTGATTGATGTTAGAATTGTTCATAGTCTACCTTATAATGTTGTTATCTATATTAAGTGTTGATGGATCATTGATATAGGGAACTTTAGGCCTATTCTTGTACTCAGTGTTATTGTAAAGATCCTTTGTAATTTAAATTGTATTGGAGAGGTAAAGGGACGGCGACTATGTCTATAGGAAGGTGCTGAGTTGACCTAATTACTTTGTTAAGCACTAAATTGATATTAAATTGTTGTCGTTTGGTATGATCCACTTATGGTGGCGGTGTTTACTTGTGTTTACATGTTATGAACATGGCCTTGTCAACATTATTATGTGAACTATAGTATGATCATGATATGTTATATGTGAAAGTAATAAGTGAAGGTACTCTTGTATTGTCTATATGATCTTGCATGAATGATATAGTGATGTGATTAAATATACTTCTTCTCTAGTTGTTGATTTATAATGATGAAGGACTAGGGCATTTAGATAATAATATGGTATCTTGTGTAGTAGACTAATTATTCCTACTTGGTACTTGAATTTTATTGAATGAAAGTATAAATGAAAGTCTAGGATCGATAGACCTAAATTGGTGCCCTTCTTTGAATGATTAAATGAGGTCTTCTAAAGTTAGTTTTGAACAGGTAGACCTAAGCATGGTGGCCCTTCTATATGAGTCTAGAACTCTAAGTGAAGGTAAATAATGTGAAACTTTGAATATGAAAAGAAGTTTAATAAGAAGCCTTGAAGTGAAAGACCACAATGATATCCTTCTTGAGTGGAATTATTGACTTAGGGGTAGGTTGGCTGGAACAACATGAAACCATCTCTAAGGATGTGATAAGAGTTATCATAATAAGTCCTTGATTGGTAGACCTAGTTGACACATCCTTGGAAGAATTGTATATTGAGTTGGTAGGACTTAGTGATGGTTCCTTCTCTGATACACTAGGGAATGATTTACTCAATGAGAACAAAGACAAAACAACGAGAGGATATACCTGTGGTAGTAGATCTACTTTATATGAGACTAGAGTACAAAGAAACCCTTGATACCCCTTAACCATGTGACAACATGGAATGATTACTTTTCTACCCTTGAAAAGTAGAACACCTTCCACGGTGTGGTTTCCCTTGTGGTTTATGTCGGTTAGTGTCTATTCTCATCATATGGGATGAGCATTTTAGTATTGGATAAGTTCTACAAAGTGTACATAGTGGACCGGGACGCTATATAAACATGAGACAACTAGGCTTTGAATGTTCTAGGATGAGTTCCCTAGGTCCTCCAAGACCATTATGTGAAGTCCTCTAATTTATTACTAGTCTGTTAAATGGTTTAATGTGTAATGTTGACTTAGTAAATTTCAATTGAATTGTTAGGTTCTTATCTCTGGTGAATTTGAGAATCATCTAGATGTGTTTGAAGAGGGTGTATAGACGGTCTCTTCTTGTCTTACTTAGGTGAATCTTAGAGAAAGCTTAGGTAGGGGATCTAATATAAAGTACTGAACAGGCTTAATTGATGAATGTTGAAAAATTGTAATATGTGATTTTTTGAATTGTATATGTCTCTTAAACTATTATGATGAAGATTTCAATCAAAAAAGCATGAATGTATGTCTTAAAGTAAATGTCCATTTTTGCATGGTTTTCTTGCATGTTCACCATACTTAGTGCATTCAATATGCTAATTTCATATGTTTTCTATTTCTACAAGTGTAGGTGGCAAGTAAGGATTCTCTTAGAAGTTGAAGCTTGGGAATAAAATTCTCTCAAGATCGGTATGTCCTCATATGTTTGAGGATATGACTTATGTTTTGGTTTCCTTTTTCAAAGTCTTTGTAATAGACTATTAGTTTCCTTAAAATTGATGTAAGGGTTGTGACCCTATGATATTCTATGTGTCTATGATGGATATGACGAGACTTAGTTCTTTTTTATATTCTATAAATATTTTGAATATTATGATAAAAAATTTCTTTCGCACCACTTTTCATATATATGCGATGAATGGAGTCTAAGGGCTTGTATAAGACCTCTGACAGGTTGAGTACGAGGTGTGGAGACTAGCGGGGGCTCTCAATTCGGGACATGTTTAGCCATAGATTTTACAAGTAATATTTAGGAAAAACTTTGGCAAATATTGTTTATCCATATAATTTATCATTATTTTGTGGCAAATAATCCTAATTCCCAAATACTAAAAAAAATAGTATTTGAGTCAGATCTTATTATTTGTGAGCTTTTAAAAATTTAAATTCTACATCAAACTTTGATATTTTATAAAAAAACACCTTGTATAGTAGTTGGTTGTGTTGTATTATATAATTTTTTACGTGCACACCAAAGTAGTGATGGAACATTTAGTGAATACGAAAGTAATGATATGATTTTTTATGAAAATGACGAATAACCAACCCAGAGTAATAAAATCATATACGAAATGATGTTTGTTGCACTAACTTCGTACAATCATATTGCTCCAGTATCATGTACACTACTTGTTATTTGCTGCAAAGAAAACCTAATTGAATTGTTGCACGAATCTTGTTATGTTTATTTTTCTCTCTAGCTATGTAATGCAACTTATGGTTAGTTTTTGATAGTTTTTTTAAAACATATGGGTATAAATTATACTTCTAAAAAAAGTGCAATATTTCCCAACTATTATAGCCAAACACATGGTGAAATTTCATCCAAATAATATTTAACAAACATATTTAAGAATCCATAAAAATGCTAGCTAAATATCTCGAAGCATGTGTGTCTTTTAATCGTACTGGTATGATAACATATCTATATTCACATCAGATGTAAATTGTCATGTCAGTTTTTAATTAAATAATATCTTTTATTATAAGAAATGTCAAACTCTTCAAAACTTTCTTTCTTGATTTCCATTCTTGTTTCTTGTTTTCCCATATCTTTCATCTATTTGCTATTTACATTTATTCTTATCATTTTTTTAAAGTATATTTTTTACATAGAAGAGGAATTTGCAACAAGGAAAACGTTGCTATAATGTTTTATTATAAATTTTACTATTTTAAAAGTGGTTAGAAGGGATTTAAATGAAGTATGATTTAAAAAAAGGAGATCGAATAATGAGTCACTACAAAAGAATTCATCCAAAATGCTCTACATAAATTGAATTCAATTTCAACAGAATCAAACATATGTTTTTCATAAACCTATATAAAATTAACATCTATTTCACATTGAAGATGTAACGATTTGTTCATTGTTATAGAAAAGTCAACAGGAAAAAATTTTGGGCTAAAAAACTTTTTCGTAGTAACTTGGAATTTTTCATCCTATTTAATAGTTCGATGAAATCGGACTCAGTGAGGTGTAGATAAATCTTCTAACAATTATAATGTCTAATTATGAATATGAACATGTGAATAGATAACTAGGACGTTAAACAATACATATGAATTTATGGAATTTAATTCGAGTGATTGGAACTCCCGAAACTGATTTTAGCATGAATGGATACATTCTGACTGTCAAGGGATGAAGGTGTGTTCTGAAATAGGGGTTAAAATTTTTAAATTTGCTCATTGTTTCCGTGCAAACCGCTAAGGAAGAATTTTTCCTCTAGGGCATAACACCTCAAAAACCAGGCCTCAATTTTTCTCTTCAGAAAGTTACCTGAAGTAGTGAACTACGATAGAGTTCACGGAACGTGATAGGGTACACGGTCTGTAGACCTTCCTCAGTTCTGGAGTTAAACTCCACTAAGCCCCCATGTCAGACCATGGACTCCATTGCGGACCATGGTCTTGACAACCGGCAGTGGTAGTGTTCATTGTACATAACAAGTAGGACCGCAAACTATCCCTAAGACACCCCTCGCCCAAATAATTACCATGGGGACCTTTACGGTTCGTGGTCCTGAGGATGGGTCATATGGGAGTCCGTGGAGCTTAACTAGTATACACCTAGAACTAAGTCGCCGAACCTCAACCAAAGTGAGGACCAAAAGGACCATCATAGTACATGCGTCGTAGTAGGGGCTCGTGGGACAGATCCCTGAATCCCAACTCCTAAACCAAGTGCAGACCACGACCATCTTCACTGTCCGTGGTCCCTTTCATGGTGCATGAAAGTGGTCGTTGTCAGCCCATCAACAATTTAAGTTATGGTTTTTTGGTCTTTTCCCCTGTTTGTTGGACACCTAAATTATGTTATTTTAACCCTTAACTTTTGGTTTTGGTCAATTTTATCCTAGAAACATAAATACAACTTACCTGAGTAAGATCTTTCATCAAAACTTTGAAAATTAGAACGCTAGAGAGGATTAACTAGTCAAACAACCCTAGTTCCAGAACGCAACAAGAATCCATCAATCCATCCCTATAATTGAAAGATTTTTCCTTGGAATTTGTCACCGGGTATGTGAGATTTTACTAGTGGGTTCCTTTCACCGAGTAGGTCTCTAGATTTCAGTTTCATTCTTGATTCCCTATTATCAACTAGACCTAGGGTTTCTATAACATCAACAGGCTATCATGAATTAGTTATTTACATTCTCCAAATCAAGTTATCACGTTATTACTTTGTTTGTTGCATGATTTTCAAAACCCAAGTTATGTATTTCTTTATTTCTTGAATTACAAATGCTAGTTCAGATATTAATGTGCATTATAATTTGCATGTCAATTTTGAGATATCCAGTTTATTACAGAAATTCAATCATAATGTGTTAGTCATTTAATCTATTGGGAGTAGCATAATATCGAGTTGGACTAGGGTCAGGCACCCTTATAGTCCCAAAACTATAAAGCCACATAGGTTGTAAGTCCCCTTTGTGGGCATCACTTTAGTGATCACGTTAGCATGCCTCTACATATTTTGATGGGAGTATTGGGTCCTCTTGATGGGGTGTGTAGATCGGACTCCATATATAGCTCATGTGATTTTATTATTGTTTATTAGTAGTTCCCATAGTTCAGTAGGACACTATTTTGTTGACCAAGTTTCAGTTCAACATATACAACTTGGTCTTTGCATTCAGTTTACTTATGTTCAGTATATTAGTATCTTTATCGTGTCAAGATTATATTATTGCTTTATTGATTTGTTCAATTATATATTATTTCAGGTTTACTCGATATTTCATGCTCAGTACCTTCCAAGTACTGACGCATACTCTACGTTACATCTTCTCGTGATGTCGATTCAAGTACCCAGCAGTCAGATCACACATAAATCAGTTCTCGAGCTTTAGTTCAACAACATTAGTGGTGATTCTTCATTGTCCGGGGAATAATGACATGTTTATATCTACCACTTTTAGTCATTATTTTCAGTTTTACTAGATCTAGTTGGGGCATGTCCCAAAATTTATAGTCAGTTTAGAGGCTAGTCTTCAGACATTGTTAGATACAGCTAAGTATTTGAGTGTGATATTACTCTTGTATTAAACTCCTAGATTTCATATTAAGTTTTAAGTATATGGGTATTCCCCATCATTTCAAGCTTACTTTATGTTAACTTCGCATAAGTTATTATTATTCTTAGAATGTTCATCTTATGCCAGCAAGGTTATCTTGGGGTCACTTGTGATCCTAGGCCCCGTGTCCGCATCAAGGGGGTATCTCGTGGCGTGAAAGGGCAGGGCCGCTGTATCTAGGTGAGGACTGTTGTGAAGAGACAGACACGACTTAAGTCGGAAATATATCATAAAATTTTCATTTTGTACTTTTTGACTTCGAGAGCAAAGGAACAATCATAGGCGAGTTCTTGACCGTTTTCACCACTCTTTAGAATAAATGTATGGTTTTCACTCCTAAAGTCCGTTTTTTGATGTGTAACATGTTAATTCATGGGTAATTATTGTTGAGGATTAGTTTCGAAATGTTTGGATGGTGGAAAAAGTCTTAATTTGGGTGTTGGATCAACTTTCGATCTAGGGTTGATGTTAGTGATTATATTCGTGTTATTTAAGTTTTGTTTATTGATGCTAACATTATGTTGATTGTTTGTAGACTAAGAACAAGAGGAAAGAATTCGGAAAGGGAAGAATCTAGTTTTTTAGGGGATTCAATATTTCTTCGAGGAAGGTGATGATTGTGATTTCATGTTAGTGTTATATATATTTGATTGCTTCATTATAATGCATGTACGCATATGAATGTTACAATATTATTCACACTAATCATAAATGAGGATAATTTAATAATTGTATGGCATAATGTACATTGTGATTGTGATAGTAGCTTGTTTAATGGATCGGGTGTTACGTTCCAACACACTAACTTGGATCGAGTGCCACATTCCAGTGCATAAATGAGATCGGGTGTCACGTCTGTCACTCTAATTTGGATCGGGTACCACGTACCAGTACACTAACAG
The DNA here is from genome assembly GCA_027705065.1 of Solanum peruvianum. Lineage (NCBI taxonomy): Eukaryota > Viridiplantae > Streptophyta > Magnoliopsida > Solanales > Solanaceae > Solanum > Solanum peruvianum. The sequence goes on from JAKWJD010001758.1 coordinate 21,410,903, forward strand.
TTTGCGTATGGATTTTGTGTGAGGACCAATAACTTGACATAATCGTATATCTTAATATTGTGAAATTGTATGTTGATCCTAAGTGATATTGATATTGTATATGTTCGATGTATAATAACTTATATATGTTGCACTTAGTGTGATAACTGTGTGATCCTATCAGTACACTTTGGTTGTGTATTGATACTACACTTTCTCTTTCTTTGTTGAGTACAGGGCATCTTCAAGCAGCTACTGACATACCTCTTTTAGAATATCAATAATCATCATCAAATTCAAGGGTGAGCCAGTTTTTTCGGGCATCTGTGAGTTATTTTTGGTTTACTCAATTTATTTTGACTTAGACTAGTTCGTTAGATAATTCTTCTATTTAGTTTGGGTTCTACCCATTTATTTAGACTATGGTTATTTGTTAGAGTTTTGGTACATCGACTTTCAGGTTTTATGCGTTATTTCTGCAATCAGTTGTTAAACTTTTGGAGTTTATGGGAACTCTACTTTAATTCTGCATTTAAACCTTTGCTTCCTTATCTTTATATGCATAGTTTAATGGTTAGTTGGATTCTAGTAATGGTTCTTCCAACCCTTTGGATGTCAATCATGATGGTCTGAGTCGTGACAAAAGAACATCTTTTTTGTTTTCGAACTTTATATTTTACCCAAAATAAAATAGTATTTTATTCTCCTAGTCATTCTAAAACTTTCAAATGATATGAAAATATGAGTTTATATTTTACCCAAAACAAAATAGTATTTTATTCTCCTAGTCATTCTAAAACTTTCAAATGATATGAAAATATGAGAAGAGATAGAGAAATAAATGTATGTAAGAGTATGTCACGATCCGAGAGCACCCCTAAGTCGTGACACGACGCACTTGACCTCAAAGGTGTCTCATACAAGCCTCTTAGCATTCATTTGTCACATAAGCAATAAAAATAGTGCAGAATTAAAAAAAAATTAATAAAGTCAACAATAGAAAACTCTTAATAAAACGTAGGAATATTAAGCCTCAATATAGTCATCTTAGACACCACATCAACATCATAGGGACACGACCCTTTACAATATAGAATCCACTAGCAACCTCAACCTACACTTGTAATAAAACATAGAAGACGAATCGGGTTAGTACAATTAAGCACTAAATATGAGACCATGAAAAAAACATGCTAAAAGGGGGACATTGTTGTTGAAAGTCATACTTTTATGTCTTTTGGTAAAACTTCATGAACATTGAACAATAATAACATAATATAAGTCAAAACCAACATACAAGTCACAACATCTCATTTAAACCATTACCTTTATCTTTTCTCAATAATCATGATTCAACCTATACCGACATGCAATACATGAATATTTAAATTAAATAAAGCATTTCATCATATAAGGACCTCTATCTAAAGTTACGCTAAGACACCGTTAAGCAAGACATAAAGTGGCAGCCCGTACTACCTCTCCATGCCTCACTTAAGTGTTCTTCAAAGCCACATTTAGACAAGAACCTTTACACTCCATCATGACATACTAAATAACTCATTTCATAAATATAAGAGATATATGTATCACATTATAGGGACATTATTAGCTTCATTTAGAGTACTATCAACATTAGTCAGCATCTTTAAAGTTTACTCGTGTCATGTGTAGATAGCATCTCATACTACTACCTACACGTTGTAGTACCTATCAAGTAAGTAGAGTGCACATCCCACATGATGGGAATATGCATTAACCGACATAGACCATGACAGATAAATCACGGAATCTAGTGTTCTATCCCCACAACGTAAAAAGGTCTTCTACTTGATAAGATTAGAACTAATACACATCCTATATAGGCACATAGTTTATGGGATATCCAAATATGTTCATTGGACTTTGACCTTAATCGTTGCAAAGAGCCACCATCTTAACCATATATACTTGGTGCTTAACCTTAGTTCCCATAGAGTATTTGCATTCACAATATAAAGGTGTGATTAAGAAGGCCACCAACATTAGGTCTACCGACCGAAGACACATACACATGAAGGACTCCACAACCATTAAGTCTTCCACTTCAAGGTATAAGGGATAGCTCATTTGAACTTCCTTAGAAAGTGATACCACCATTAGGTCTAGCGCTCTAGGTACATAATTTCACACAAGAAGGAGTCCACCACCATTAGATCTACCGCTTCAAGGTTATTCGTTCACTTAGGGTTCTAGACTTATGATTAAGCGATACCAACATTAGGTCTACCAATTCAAAACATGGTATAAATTGCCTTAGTAGTTATTCATTGGAACGCTACCCACCTTTGTCACATCCCTTTTTTGCGCAGCGGCGTAAGGGTTTTTCCAATTTAAATGACGTTATTAATTAGGGGATTATTTTATTTTTTTCAGAGTCGCCACTTAGAATTGAGTTAACGTTTTCCAAGTCACCTTTTTTGTTTAATCCCTAATCAAAAGGAAATGACTCTTTGTTTGGTCTGCGAACCAGTTCGGGTAAGGAATTCTACTGACCGATGAGAAAGTATTAGACATCCTTCGAGTCCCGTGGTTCTAGCACGGTCACTTTATGGACTTTTATGACTTAAACTATTTTTTTGAATATTCTATTGTTAAAACAAATGTATTTACCCTCATTCTTTAATTTATTTAAATATATTAAAACTACCTTATTTTATTAATCGATGCCCTTCAATTAAAAATATATATATGCATATAAATTAAATCAAATAAAGCAGAATAAAATAAGATATTCTTTAGTATACTTTTTCTTTTGTTATTATTATTATTTTTATTTTTATTCTATTTTTTTACGTTTCTTTTTTTCTCTTTTTACCTTCTCATCTTTTACTATAATTATTATTTTATTGTTTTTATTTTTATTTGTTATACTTTCAAGGTTTAATTTGTTTTTATTATTATTATTCAACTTAATTTTTTTCAATTTGGACAAAGAAACTTTCAAAAAAAAATCTTTCCTCCTCAATTGCATGTTTTTTTAATATTATTTTTATACTTCTTTTTCTATTATTTATTTTTTTCTGTTTTATCTTTTCCCCTTTTTTTTATTATATTCTTTCTCACAATTTATTTTAACTTTTCCTTTTTCTTTTTATTATTATTATTATTATATATTTTTTCTTCTTCCATTTTTATTCGATTTTTTTACATCACTAACATTAAACAAAAATTCTACTAACTAAAATTAAGATATTTACACAAATGCTACACATATTATCATTATAAACTAAATATTAAAAATTAAAATGACTTGGACAATAATTTTACTTATAAAATAAACTATGGGTTTTTTAAATATAAAATAAATCACGGTTTGTTATAATAATTTCACACTAAATATAACTATACAAAGGATCTAAACATAAAGTAGATATGAACATTTGAACATACTTCAAATAATAACATCGATAAATATTAATGGTTTAAACACATGCGAAATTTAACAACTTCAATATATTGCAATCCATTCTCGCATTATCATGACATAAAATCAATACAAAATAAAATTAAGTATTACCTCTTGTGGAAATTATTTCACAAAAAGAAAGAATTTAGGAGCCACGAACTTGAAACCTCGAAATCCACTATTTTTAGTTGTGTTTTTCGTTGTGCGTGTGTTCTTCGGGAAAAAAATGAAAAGTTTTCTTTGTTGTTTCTTTTTTTTTTTTCTTTCCCATTTTGTTTTCTTTTTGCTCTTCTCTTTTCTTCCTTTTTTTTCTCTTTTTTTTTCCTTGCTCTTTTCCTCTTCTCCTTTTCTCCTATCTGATTCTCGTTCCTCTCCTTTTCCTTTTTATTTTTTTTTGTTATGTTTTTTTTATATAATAAAAGGGGGTTGTGGGTTAGTTTTTTGATAGTTTTTCAGGGAAGGTGGTGGTAGTGTAATGGTATGTGGGAATGTGGTAGTGAATAGTGATTAAGTGGGGTAATGGGTAGGTTAGTATTATTAATTTTTATTGTTAATAAATAATAATAATAATAATTACTAGTTATTTTGGCATTGATAATAAAAAAAATATGAAATAGCTAAATCAAAAATACAATGAAGAAAATATTAAAATCAATAATTTATTTGCTAAATTTTGAATAAATTAAAATAAATAAATAAATGTAACTTAAAGGGTAACTCTATTTTTGTTGTTTTCAAATCCTTTAAAATAAACTTATTAAATAAAATATCTACTTTATATTTAAAAAATATTTAAGCTCTAAAAAGGGTATAAAACTTAAATTCGGTCAAAATTACGTGTCTACATTTTGCCCCTCTTTCACTAGAAACACAAAGAGTTTTCTGACAAATAAGTAGACAAAGTGACAAGTTTTGACCGAACTCTTATTTGAAAGACCAAAATTTATGTGACCGAGTCCTTGTTTTGGACAGCCTACATATCCCAGGTTATAAGGGAATCAGGTCACGTGTAGTTCAAGGAGATAAGGTGATGAGTTGGAGTTAAGTGAGGTTCCATCGAGGCTCTAGATCGCGACACTTAAAAAATATAAAATTGAAAGCTAATAGTGAAAAGAAAAAAATGTACAAACTTCTATCCATGCAGCTTTTCTTGAATCTTTACTTGAATTTTGACTTTAAGATATCACCTTGATTTTTTGGTGAATATCTTAACCTAGAATTGGAATGGAGGCTCAACTTGCCACTTAGGCGGAACTTTTGACATTCTTCAAAAATGACAATTTGAAAAGTGCTCTTGAATAGCTGCGGGTTTTCTTTATCAAAAATTGACTACTAAAAGATGTGAGGAAGTGAGGCTGCTACATGCATTGAGGAAGCTAATTATAACCATCATGGAATTGATTATTCTAAAAAAAATTGAAACTTTTTTCTTAAATTTCAAATCCATGTCTCGCTTGAGGAAACCTGAAAAACCACCACCAACAAAAAATAAATTTTTTCCCCAGTTTTCACTGGAAAAATTTTATGAGTTATTAGAAAATATAAATATAAAACATAAACTCTGACTAGGAAGTGTTTATTTTAGAAGAAAATAAAACTAAAAATCTAGAGTAGGAAGTGTTTATCCTATGAGAAAGTAATCTAATCCCATTATTCAAGAGGGTCCTGCTAGTCCCATTATCCAGGAGGGTCCTGCTAATCCTATTATCTAGGAGAGTTATATTAGTCTCATTATCCACAAGGGTCCTACTAGTCCCATTATCGATAAGGGTCCTGCTAGTCCCATTATCCAAGAGGGTCCTGCTAATCCATTATGAGGAGTGTCCTTCTAGTCCCATTATCCAGGAGGCACCTGCTAATCCCATTATCGAGGATGTTCCTGCTAATCCCATTATCCAGGAGGGTCCTGCTAATCCTATTATCCAGGAGGGGCCTGCTAGTCCCATTATCTAGGAGGGTCTGCTGGTCCCATTATTCAGGAAAGTCCTGCTTGTCCCATTATCCAGGAGGGTCATGCTAGTCCATTATGAGGAGGGTCCTTCTCGTCCCATTATCCTGGAGGTTCCTGCTAGTCACATTATCTAGGAGGGTCCTGTTAATCCCATTATCTAGGGGGGTCCTGCTAATCCCATTATCCAGGAGGGTCTTGCTAGTCCCATTATCTAGGAGGGTCTGCTAGTCCCATTATCCAGGAGGGTCCTGCTAGTCTCATTATCCAAGAGGGTTCTGCTAATCTCATTATCCAGGAGGGTCCTGCTAATCCCATTATCAAGGAGGGTCCTGCTAGTCCCATTATGCAGGAGGGTCCTGCTAATCTCATTATCCAGGAGGGTCCTGTTAGTATCATTATCATGGAGGGTCCTGCTAATCCCATTATCCAGGAGGTTTGTGCTAGTCCCATTATCTAGGAGGATCCTACTAATCCCATTATCCATGAGGTCCTGCTACTAAAATTTTCAACAAACTAATAATACCAACGAAACATTGTGAATGCTATCTTCATTATTTGGAAGTTCCTTCAAGAAGAACAATAATAATAATAATAATAATAATAATAATAATAATAATAATAATAATAATAAATAAATAAATGAAATATTCCAACATCCAAGTAGTTGTTGTTTTGATATATATTAGCCAACTTTCATTTAATATTTCACAAGTCTTCATTGTAGGGTTTCCATTTCGCTCGCTGTAGACTAGGTTGAACATCTAGGTTCCTCGAATCTTCAATCTTGAAATGACTTGTGTTCCTGCTTCAACAAAGAAAATTTGTGAGTTTGAAAAGGTGGTGGACTCTTTTTTCGATGAAGACTCTTTTTTTTATTAAGAAGAATAAAGAAACACTTATCTGAGTGTGGGAGCCGAGTCTGCTGATCATGCCATGCAATTTGAATTGATTTCCAGACTTGGCTATCAATCTATTCATCAACCATTATTGATCATTCAATCTTGATGTGAAATCCCGACACTTAATGAATCTATAAATAATTTTGAACCCTTATACACTTTGTGATATTCACGAAGGTCTTTTCTGCTAAAACTCTATCATGTTAATTCCTCCAGCTCACGTCCGCCTTATGGTGCAGTCAGAATTTTCACCAATAAGACTCTCTTATATTCAACTCCTTTTGGCCTTACGGTGCCCACTTAGGGTTTTTACCAATAATACTCTCTCATTCTTATTTCTTTCTACTCATATTTGTCTTATGGTGCCCATTCAGGATTTTTACCTACCCTTAACCAACTTACTCTCGACAAATCAAGGGTTGATGCAAAGACTTTTTTTTTATTGACTTTAGATGATGTTTGAGCTTTGAGATGAGAAAGTAATTGAATAAACAAACGACTTTTGCCCCAGTATACTACAATATGAATTTTTGGATTTGTATTTGGTTGAACCGAACCCAACATTAGGGATGCCTACGTATCTTGCCAAAACAAGAATCAGGTCGAACGTAGTTCAGGCAATTTGTTCTTTTTTGAAAAGTCAAGGAAACAGCATAACCTAGAGATTCCATTGAATCAACCCTTGAAATGTCGAGCCAAAACATAAGGGTTTCTAATGTCGAAACTCAAATCATATGCAATATCTTTTCACAACATCAACATTGACGACCGTTTCTGTCACTTTGCCATCTATATCCGCAAAGTAAAGAGCACCATTGAATAATACCCTTTTAACAACGAATGGTCCTCTCCAATTTGGAGAAAATTTGCTTTTGGTTTCGGCATGATGTGGCAAAATGTGTCTCAACACTAATTGACCCTCTTCAAAATGTCTGGGACGCACCTTTTTGTTTTATGCCCGTGCCATTCTTTTATGATATAATTGTCCATGACATACTGATGTCAGAGGCTTCTCATCAATCAAACTTAATTGCTCTAACTGAGTTTTGGTCCACTCATCATCATCAATTTCAGCCTCCACAACGATTCCTAAAGATGGGATCTCAATCTATGTAGGTATAACTGCCTCAGTCCCGTATACCAGTGAATATAGGGTAGCGCCCACTGACATACGGACCGTAGTGCGATAACCCAACAAAGCAAAAGGCAACTTTTCATTTCATTGTCGAGAACTTTGCACCATCTTGCGAAATATCTTTTTTATGTTTTTGTTAGCAGCTTCTACAGTCCCGTTTGCCTTTGGGCGAAACGGAGTCGAATTTTGATGCTCAATCTTAAATTGGTAGCATACCTCTTGCATTAAGTGGCTATTGAAATTTGCGGCGTTATTAGTTATAATAACCTTTGGAATACCAAAGCGAGAGATGATGTTGAAATGGATGAAATCCACCACGACCTTCTTGGTCACTAACTTGAAAGTTACTGCTTCCACCCACTTTGTAAATAATCAATAGCCACCAAGATGAACCTGTTACCATTCGATGCTTTTGGTTCTATCGGTCCAATCACATCCATTCCCCATGCCACGAAAGACCATGGAGCAGACATTGCATGCAACTCAGAAGGGGGACAGTATATCAAATCACCATGTATATGACATTCATGACATTTACGAACAAATCGTATGGAATCCCGCTCCATGGTGAGCCAATCACATCCTGCTCGAAGTATCTTCTTGGCTAGAACATATCCATTTATATGAGGTCCACAAACTCCTGAGTGTACTTCAATCATGATTATGGAAGCCTCTTGAGCATTTACACACCTTAGAAGACCTAAATTGGGTGTCTTCTTGTACAATATGCCTCCGCTTAAGAAAAAACCCCTTGCTAGTCGTCGAATAGTCCTTTTTGATTACTCGTTTCATCCGATGGACATTCTCCAGACGGAAGATATGTTATCATAAAACCAAGGCTTGCCATCAAATTCCTCCCCAATCATGTTGCAATAAGCATGTTGATCACGAATTTGTATGTATAAAGGATCGATATGAGCGTCATCAGGGTGTTGGAGCATCGAAGATAAAGTGTCCAATGCTTATGCAATCTCATTATGAACTTTGGGAATGTGTCTAAACTTTATCGACATAAATTTTGGACAAAGACCTTGTAAACAATGTTGATATGGTATGAGCTTTGGCTCTCGAGTTTCCCATTCTCCTTGAATTTGATGAACTAGTAAGTCTGAGTCTCCTAGCACTAACAATTCTTGGATTCCCATGTTAAGAGTCAACCTCAGGCCCAAAATGCATGCTTCATACTTAGACATATTATTAGTACAATAGAATCTAAGTTGGGCTGATATAGGGTAATATTCCCCTGATTCAGACATAAGAACAGCTCGTATTCCAACTTCTTTCTTGTTAGAGGCACCATCAAAGAATAACTTCCAACCTTGATTGTTATCGTGAATAAATTCATCAATACAAGATATCTCTTCATCTGGAAAATAGGTTTTAAGTGGTTCATATTCTTCATCAATAGGGTTCTCCGCCAAATGATCGGTCGATGCTTGAGCTTTCATTGCGGTCCGCGTTATATACATAATTTCAAACTCTGTGAGCAATATTTGCCATTTTGCAAGCCTGCCTATGGGCATGGGATTTTGAAAAATATATTTCAATGGATCCATACGAGAGATGAGATAAGTAGTGTAAGATGAAAGATAATGTTTAAACTTCTGTGCTACCCAAGTTAGGGCACAAAATGTTCTTTCAAGAAGGGTGTACTTCGCTTTGTAAACGGTAAACTTCTTGATGAGGTAATAAATGGCCCGCTCTTTTTTCCGAGTGTCATCATGTTGACCCAGTACACAACCAAAAGAATTATCTAATACTGACATATACAATATCAAAGGTCTTCCCGTCTTGAGAGGAACCAACACAGGGGGATTCGATAGGTAGTTCTTAATTCTTTCAAAAGCTTCTCGACATTCTTCGGTCCACTCGAATGTGGCATTCTTTTTGAACTTAAAGATAGGCTCAAAAGTTGTTGTGAGTTGAGCAACGAATCTGCTGATGTAGTTTAACCTTCCTAGAAGGCTCATAACCTCAGTTTTGTTCCTTGGAGGTGACAATTCTTGAATTACTTTTATTTTTTAAGGATCCAACTCGATACCTCTTCGACTAACTATAAACCCCAAAAGATTCCCCGATGGTACTCCAAATACACATTTTGCAGGATTAAGCTTGAGATTATACCTGCAGATCCTTTCACATGAATCTTCTTAAGTCTTTCAAATGATTTGACTGTTTTTTAGATTTAATGATAACATCATCCACATAAACTTCGATTTCTCTATGCATCATATCGTGAAACATGGTTGTCATTGCTCTCATATAATTTACCCCTGCATTTTTTAATCAAAAAGGCATAACACGATAACAATATGTACCCCATGGAGTGATAAAAGATGTTTTTTTGCATCTTCATCATCCATAATAATCTGATGGTAGCCCGCATAACAATCCACAAAAGATGCAACCTCATGTTTAGCACAATTATCCAATAAAATATGGATGTTAGGCAAAGGAAAATCATGTTTTGGACTTGCCTTAATCAAATCACGATAATCAACACACATTTGAACTTTGTCGTCTTTCTTAGGGACGGGTACGATATTGGCTAACCAAGAAGGATATTGAGCGACTAGAATTACTTTGGCCTCAAGTTGTTTTGTTATCTCCTCTTTAATTATTACACTCATGTCGGTTTTGAGTTTTCTCAACTTCTGCTTTATCGGAGGAAAATTAGGATCAATTGGCAACTTGTGAACAGCCATGTCAGTGCTTAATCCAGGCATGTCATCATAAGATGACGCAAAAATATCTTTGTAATCAAACAGGACCTGGATTATATCGTCTTTTTGATGTCGAACATGTACACTTATCTTAGTCTCTTTAATAATTTCCTGATCCCCCAAATTTATCGGCTAAGTTTCACTGATGTTTGGATTTGACTTATTTTCAAAATGATTGAAATCCCTCCTTACTTCTTCAAATACTCTGTCTTCATCATATTCGATTTCTTGACTTATTATTTCAATATTTGGTCGAAGATTATATTGGATATTAAGATCTGGCAAAAAATTCTACATGCATGTCATATCACTAGAATTGGCATAGAAAGAATTGTATAAAAGAAAACGAACAAATATATTAGACTGAAATAAAGATGAAATTACATCCTATTGAAAAGGGAAATAGAGAGTTTGAAATAAAACGACGAGATAAAATCCAAATTACAATCCTTGAATGAATTGGATGACAAAATAAAAAACAAGACAGACTACCAAGACTCGTCTTTAACGGGGAGAGGGGTGGCCTCCCAATTGTTTGGCTTGACATCAGAACCAATGAATTGCACATCTTTGTAGCTAGTGCCTTCTCCGGGTTCCACCATGTCAACATCGACAAATAAATCTTAAAAATAGTTGATCATTTCATCGCTTACTTTCGTCACTGGCTCTGGAAAAAATGATTGATAAGATTCTGTTGCGCGGGCTTTTATGAAAGATTTGTAGATAGGTTGTATAGGCTTGGTAAGTGACCATACATCTCTCTTCTGTTTCTTTGCATTCATTTTGTCCTCGACCCTAGGTTGGTAGCCTAAGCCAAAAGTACTGATGCTCTTTCATAGACTCACTGGATAAGCTCTCCTTGCAAGAAGATTCCTAAGCCTTTACCCGGCTCAAACCCATGTTTCAGCAATTCATTCACTAACATTACAAACGCGATGGACATCTTTGGTTTTGAAATGACACTCCCCTCGGGGACATGCTCAATAACCACTGCCTCAAAATCTTGATAAACCAGTGCCTCATTCTCATTATTCGCCTTGATAAAAGGGAAGAGAGAGTCTTTGTAGATTGACAAATCCCCCTCACCATGAACAATCACTTCTTGTCTGTCGTATTCAAACTTAATCATTTGATGCAACATTGAGGGGACTGCTCTAGCTCTATGCACCCATGGCCTCCCCAATAATAGATTGTAGGATGCATTGATATCCAACACATGAAAATTCACAGCGAAATCCACAAGCCCTATGGTTAGTACGAGCTCTATCTCACCAATGACATCTGTTTTTTACCCATCAAAAGCTCTAACACATACACTGTTGGGTCAGACCCTTTCAACACTAACATTCAATTTCTGTAGAGTTGATAAAGGACAAATATTTGCTCTAGATCCTCCAACAATTAGAACTCGAGTGACATATGAAAGCTCACAATTTACAGTGATATGTAGGCCTTGGTTATGTCCTTTACCTTCTTTGGGTAGTTAATCATCTGAAAAGGTGATGTTATTTACCTCAAATATTCTCCCAGCAATCTTCTCTAACTGTCTCACTGTAACTTTACTAGGAAAATGTGCTTCATTAAAAATTTTCATTACTGCCTTACGATGTTCATCAGAATGTATTAGCAAAGACAACAAAGAGATTTGGGCTGGAGTTTTTCTTAATTGTTCCACCACGAAGTAGTCTGATAGTTTCATCTTCCTTAGGAATTCCTCTGCCCCTCCTTCAGTGACTGGACTCTTTATTTGTATTTCATCATTTTTAGTTTTCCTTAATTCCATCAGGATATAACATCTTCCTGAATGGGTTATTCCTCCTACTTTATCTATTTTTCATTAATTTCTTTGCCCTTGTATGTCACGACAGTAGGCTCATAATTCCAAGGAACAGCTTTGGGGTTAGTCATTGGGAGCTGGGATACTGGCCTGATAATCACAGGAAAAATATGGGCCCCTTGCACGATCAAGATAAGCTGGTTTGGCCTTTTTGGGACAAATGATTTTGCCTTACTCGGACTTGCCCAAACATCTTCAAGGGCTCCTTTCACAGTTAAGAGTGGTGTGTTTGATGGGCTCAACTTTTCTAACCTACTTACCGCCCCTAAGGGCATCATTTTTGTCAACTCAACAACATTTGCCGACTTCTCAATGCTAGTTTAAACCTTAAGGATTGACTTATACGGAGATGCAAACTCTTCATGACCCTTAATCATTTCTAGCATGTTTGTTTCACTATGCCTCGGTAATGGATTTTGATTGATGTTGGGTCCATTCAGACTTTCAACTATAATTCGATTAGAATCGATCAAATCCTGAATGGCTCTTTTCAAATACCAACATCTCTCTATGTTGTGCCCTGGGGCATTAGAATAATATGCGCAATGTTATGAATAATCCAAATTTCTCGGGGGAGGATTCGACATCTTTCTCTCAATAGGACTCAAAACATTCAACAAGCTTAATTTTTTGAACAAGCTATCATAGAACTCCCCAATAGGAGTAAACTCATCTTTAACGCCATTTCCCTTCTTGTATTGTGGTCTAGAACGGAAAGGAATTCTAGCAGTATTTTGATGAACTTGTGGGGATGGTGGATGATGTTGTGGAGTTGGTGCACGCCATTGTGGATAAAAAGGGGGTTCAATTGGTTGTGCATTAAAAACATGATATGGAGTGTATGGGACAAAACATTGTGGATCTTGGGAAGGAAAATAATGTTGTGGGGAATTATCTTGGACATGAGTCCTACGCACTGATACAATTGTGGCCACATCCTCCCATCTCTTCTTCCCTCCAATATTTCCAGAACCATTTTGAAGCACTTGCATTGTTTTTTTTATGGCATCTTAAGTTACAATCTTTCCAGACTTGATGCCATTTTCCACCATTTCCCCTACCTTAATAACTTCAGCGAATGTCTTCCCGACGGCAGAAAGCAGATAGTGAAAGAAATCAGGTTCTTGCGCTTGGAGAAAAACGTCAATCATCTCTCACTCCTTCATCGGTGGTTTAACCCTAGCAGCTTGTTCCATCCATCTGATAGCATATTCACGAAAATTTTCCGTGGTCTTTTTCCTCGTGTTGGCTAACGATGAGAGATCTGGCACAATGTCAATATTATATTGAAATTGTTGTACAAAACATCGAGCCAAATCATCCCATGTGTGCCAGTTGGTGATATCCTGATCTATGAACCATTCAGATTCAATCCCTACTAAGCTTTCCCCAAAATACGTCATAAGTAACTCTTCTTTGCCCTCTGCACCCCTCAATTGGTTGCAATATCTCTTTAGATGAGCTATGGGGTCTCCGTGACCATCGTATTTTTAAAACTTTGGTGTTTTAAAACCAGCAGGCAAATGGACGTAAGGAAACATACACATGTCACTGAATGAGATTCCTTTGTGTCCTCCTAGTCCTTGCATATCTCTTATACTCTGTTCCAAACTCTTCATTTTTTTAGTCATTTCTTCATGTTCCTCATTCTTGACCATCATCTCAATTTCGACAGGGGAACTATATTGATGAATGTGGGGATGAGAGATTAGAATTTTAATGGCCTCTTCAAGAGTGTAACTGTGATCACGCCGAACTTTGGGCAGAGGATCGCTGTTGGATTTTGGCACCATCGCTGGCTGCGGGTGCTGTTAGTCGGGGCAGTTGACACAAGGAGTGGATTACTTATCATAGGTGTATTCGAAGGGCGCACCATAGAAGTTCCAGAGACATTGATATTCTAGCATAGGGGCCGAATCCAGGGGGATATATCGGATCACTTGTCGACACATGGATAGGGCAAGACATATTTGTTTTAAAATAGTCCCGAATTAAAGACGGTGGAGGTTGTCCACTCATCCAAGCCTCGTACATCTCTACCATTTGTTGTTTTAATGCCCTTATCTCTTTTGTTGTCCCTGTTTCTCTTGAAGTCATCTGGTTCTGGATCTCATCATTGTTCGATCCATTTCTATCTTTGGGGGTCATTTTATGTTTCCCTTTCGATCTTGTGTTGTAAAGATGTGATGCCAGTTTAACCACAAACCAACTACCTTTAAGCTAGTGTCTCTCTCTTTTTTTCTCTCTCTTTCTCTCTCTCTCTCTCTCTCTCTCTCTCTCTGAATGGTGTAACAAACCGATTAGTATTAAGAAATTATGCACATTGCATCCACATACATACTTCTAATATGGAGAACCTTATGTTTCATCCCGGTTTACAGGTATTCTTCTCTTCCTTAGTTGTTTATTATTTTATTATTATTATTTTATTATTTATTATATACTTATTTATTTTTTATTATTATGATTATCATTATTATTTTTATTTTATTTTTATTTTATTTTTTTGATTTTTTTTTCAAAGAGAGAAGAAAGAACAAGAGAAAAAATTTGGATCGAACCCCCTTGGTTGCCTACGTATCATGTTTCGCTCATGAATCAGATCTTGCCTAGTTTGGTAGATATAGAGCCAAAGCATGGGCCTGTCGGCCCAACCTCTCATCGTTTTGGTGTAAATATCTAGCATAAACATTGTTGAGTTCATCTCTGAGTTGTAGTATTCGGTCTCTGGCTTCATCCATATTGTCATAACAATTCTGTAACCAGTGGTGAGCAGTATTGACTTCATGCCTTAAATTTTCCCTTTGTTCTTGGAGCTCTTCAATTTGAAGGTGGAGTGCATATTGTCGTCTATCCTTTGACCTCTCTCAATCTCACAGTCTGCCTGGTAAGCACTGAAACGCCTTGATGTTTCACTTTCCCGTTCCATAGAGGCTTTAACTTGAGTTTGGAGTCTAGACTGTGCGCAGATAAGCTGGGCCTTTTCTTTCTTATACTCCTCTTCCTGTTGCTCCATAGCGCCTGTGGAAATGCCCAAGTCTTCTTGTAAGATTAGAATGGTATAGCGGTGTTTTCTAACTCTAACTTCAAATATCGCATCACGTTGGGCCAACTCCTCTTTAGCATTTTTCAGGTCATTACTTAGGATATCCAGAGTATATTTATAGATTCTTTCGACTTTGAGGTGAACTTGCTTAATCTTAATCTCAATTTCTGCTTCTCGATCTATAGGTCCTTTTATTGACCCTTCTAGCATAACCTTAGGAAGGGGCTGATCATGAACCCAGTCTAAGTATGCTTGGTCCACCTCGCCTCTTGTGCGATCCTTCACCATATCGTGTGGACTTGAGAGTATGCATCCCCCCCCCCCAAATCTTAAATATCTCTGATTGCCTTAAAGGTATCTCGGGATGAAACTCATACATGAATTCCCGCATATCTTCATTAGGTGGTAGAAACTTGCGTCGCCCAAGTTGTCGCATAACTCTAAGTGGCATGTAAGGTTGGACACCTCGAAGACTCATTAGGACAATGAATGATTGAAAAGTAGACATGTATATCACCTCGGCCGATGAAAACCAATGATAATTCCACACAATCTTGTCAGCAGTCAGATTATTGAGGTTTTTCTTCCAAGCTTCAATACCCTTCGAAAAACTATGATCTTTGATTCTTTCTTTGTGGCCTCCAATATAATCATTCCATTCTACTTTAAAGTCCACCGCATAAGGGTGATGACGCATGTGTTCAATCATCCATACTTGTAATAACATATTGCATCCCTGAAAGTAGTCTTTTCCATCCTTGCAAATAGTTAGAGTACGATAGATGTCTGCCAGAATCATTGGTACGAGGGTGATATCAGGCTTTTTCTCAAAAGCTGTAATGACTGCAGCCAAGTTCATGCTAATCTTTCTTCCCTTTTTTGGAAATACCATGATCCCCAAAAAACCGTCCACGAAGGCATCATAATTGTGTGCTTCCCAGGTCAGATAACACTCATTATTAAGGAGTTTCTTTCCATCACTTTTGCCATACCTTTTGTACAAAAATTCTAACGGAACCCATCCATTATCGAGACAACCACCTATATCATTCTCATTTATATGTAGTAATTCTAGAAACCTCCTCCCATTAATATGTTTTGCTTTCATAGGCTCTCATTTGTGAAGATGTTTACCCTTTCCAATGAATGCCCCTATCTCCTCAAGGGTTGGGGTGAGTTCACAACCAGAAAAACGGAATACATTCCTTAATGGGTCCCAAAAAATGCGCTACTGCTTCTATCAAATCCCGTCGTGGCTCGACGTACAAAAGGCTTCGTAGAAATCCCAAGCGTTTGAACACCATTCCTCGTCCATAGTTTGTCATATTTTCATACCATGTCTTCAAGTGTGTGGGGGCCTTATCCAATATCATGAATCGAGGTGATTGATCCTCTCTTTGTCTCTTATCTCCCTTTCCATATGGATTCATATTTTCCTATATTATGATCGTGACAAATTAGGCTTAACAAAATTTTTTTTTAATAAGAATAACGTAAAAATCATACACACACAAAAAAAGTAATTTTTTTATTTTTTTATGTTTGTTTTATTTTTATTTATTTATTTAAAAATATGGTTATTAAAGGAAGAATGAGAAGAAAAAAAATATATAAGTAGCCCTCAAAATTTTTCCAAAAAAAATATTAGTATATTCGATTGTATTTTATTTTTTGTTAATTAAATTTCCAACCTTTTTTTTTGTTTTATATTGGAAAACTCGATGGTAATGATAGATTTTCTATTTGTAAAAGAAATATAAATTTTGATAGAGAAAATTGTGTTTAATAAAAGGAATACGTCAAAATTTTAAATTTATATTTTTTCGTTATAATTAATTTTTTCGTTATAATTCATTCATCTAAAGCCGATCAACATTTGTATAGTCTTTCCAATAATTCAACAAGTAACACAAATAATGTACATGATAGTCTTAAGTAGGGATACTTCTCCTAGACAGTTCGACCCCTGTGTCGAGCTCCTCATTAATTCAACATTATGCATGATGCAAATAAATCGAATCCTATTAGGGATAGTCATAGTTGAGGCTTGTTTTACTAGGTAAACAACCTAATAGGGAAGGTGTCTAGACTGACCGTAAAACGAGCAGACTACTCGAGTCGAGAAGGGACAGCTTACCAGTAGCAGGGCTTTCTGGCCTCACTGTTAGTCCTTCTCATCCTAAGACATGTGTTACTATAGAATCCTTCCCAGGAGCGTTGTCGCATCTCTGACATCTCATGGCTCGGGAGCGTAATCGCATCTCCGATTAAAATATCTCAGAAGACTCAGATGGATGCGCGAGGAAAGATAGTTATATGATAATTCTCATATTATCAAAAGGGTAAATAAGCAAGGAAATAACATATTATGTCATTAAACACAATATCCACAAATCGATAAGTATGTAAATAAATAATAAAGTCATGTAGAATTCCGTGTGTACAAGCTCGAATTCTAGTCCCTACTGGAGTCGCTAGAGATGTCACAACCCTTTTTCGCGCAGTGGCGCAAGGGTTTTTCCAATTTAAGTGACGTTATTAATTAGGGGATTATTTTTATTTTTTCAGAGTTGCCACTTGAAATTGAGTTAGGGTGTTCCAAGTCACCTTTTTTGTTTAATCCCTAATCAAAGTAAATGACTCTTTGTTTGGTCTGCGAACCAGTTCGGGTAAGGAATTCTATTGACCGACGGGAAGGTATTAGGCATCCCCTCGAGTCCCGTGATTCTAGCACGGTCACTTTATGGACTTTTATGACTTAAACTAATTTTTTGAATATTCTACTGTTAAAACAAATGTATTTACCCTCATTCTTTAATTTATTTAAATATATTAAAACTACCTTATTTTATTAATCTATGACCTTTAATTAAAAATATATATACGCATATAAATTTAATCAAACAAAGCAGAATAAAATAAGATATTCTTTATTGTACTTTTTATTATTATTATTATTTTTATTTTTATTCTATTTTTTACGTTTCTTTTTTTTTCTCTTTTTACCTTCTCATCTTTTACTATTATTATTATTATTTTATTGTTATTATTATTATTTTTAATATTTTCAAGGTTTTATTTGTTTTTTTATTATTATTCAACTTAATTATTTTTTCTGTTTGGACAAAGAAACTTTCAAAAAAGAATTCTTTCCTCTTCAATTGCATGTTTTTTTAATATTATTTTTATACTTCTTTTTCTATTATTTATACTTTCTGTTTTCTCTTTTCCCCTTTTTTTCATTATATTCTTTCTCACATTTATTTTTTTACTTTTCCTTTTTCTTTTTATTATTATTATTATTATATTTTTTTTCTTCTTCCATTTTTATTCGATTTTTTTTATGTCACTAACATTAAACGAAAATTTTACTAACTAAAATTAATATATTTACATTATAGCTACACTTGTTATCATTATAAACTAAATATTAAAAATAAAAGTGACTTGGACAATAATTTTACTTAAATATAAAATAAACTATGGGTTATTTAAATATAAAATAAATGACGGTTTGTTATAATAATTTCACACTAAATATAACTATACAAAGGATCTAAACATAAAGTTGATATGAACATTTGAACATACTTCATATCATAACATCAATAAATATTAATGGTTTAAACACATGTGAAATTTAACAACTTCAATATATTGCAATCCATTCTCGCATTATCATGACATAAATCAATACTAAATAAAATTAAGTATTACCTCTTGTGGAAATTATTTCACGAAAAGAAAGAATTTAGGAACCACGAACTTGAAACCTCGAACTCCACTATTTTTACTTGTGTTTTTCTTAGTGCGTGTGTTCTTCGGGAAAAAAATGAAAAGTTTTCTTTGTTCTTTCTTCTTTTTTTCCTTTCCCTTTTTGTTTTCTTTTTGCTCTTCTTTTTTCTTCCTTTTCTTTTCTATTTTTTTTCCTTGTTCTTTTCCTCTTCTCCCTTTCTCCTTTCTGATTCTCGTTCCTCTCCTTTTCCTTTTTTTTTTTTGTTATGTAATTTATATAATAATGGGGGGGGGGTTGTGGGTTAGTTTTTTGATAGTTTTTCATGGAAGATGATGTTAGTGTAATGGTATGTGGGAATGTGGTAGTGGAGAGTGATTAAGTGGGGTAATGGGTATGTTATTATTATTAATTTTTATTGTTAATAAATAAAAATAATAATAATAATAATAATAATTACTAATTATTTTGGCATTGATAATTAAAAAAAAAATGAAATAGATAAATCAAAAATATAATGAAGAAAATATTAAAATCAATAATTTATTTGCTAAATTTTGAATAAATTTGTAACAACCCGTGTAGTCGGTTTGGGCACTAGAAATTTTTATGTTAGAAAATACTTTCTGATAGATTTAAGTGGATGTTTTGGACTATTCATAATTATAATTATAAAATTAGTGGGGTAGTTTTACTAATTTATTTAGTTAATGGTTAAGAAATAATATTATAATTAATAGTGGGTCACTTTTATCACTATTATATGATATGAGTATAATAATTAGGGTAACAAATAATCTGTAGACGAAAAGAAAAGAGGAAAAAAGAAGAACAATGACAAAGACGGCTTACCTGTGCAGCTACATTAAAGATTAAGCGTGGATTCGTTTAGCGGTAAGTTTCTTTATGAAATCGTAACATGCAGATTGGTGGAAAGAATATATTAGTTCTTGTAAAACTATAAATGTTCAGGTGTATGCTAAACTGCTACGAGATAGGTTTAAGTACAAATTGTTGATTGAAAAAGTTAGGCAGCCATTAATCATTAATGTGTAAACAAATTAGAATGATATTGAATTGAAAGAGCATGAACCCAATTCTCCTAGTTATTGTTAATTAATGGTAGGAATAATTATGGCATGAAATTTGGCCAAGAATTAGAAGTTAATGATTAGAATATGTAGTGCAGGAAATTATTATTTTAAAGGATTGGAGCTTAGAGTGATTGGCGAATGTAGGATTGACGTTATTTGTTAATTTTATAAAATAAATTGGGTTGAAACTTGCTGGCCAATCACGTGGGTTTGAATATTAGTATATCAGTCTTTTTTTTATACCCAAATAGTTATAGGTTGTTTGATTTAATTAGTTTTACAAATTATATGTTGTATAGATTACAATGAATTGTATAAAAGAGAATGTCATCGATTCTATTGGACATGTAAAATTTTGTAGTTGGTAATGGTTCAAGTTTTAACATATTTTAATACGTAATTAAATATAAGGTGTAGTACATAATATAAAGTACATTAAAATTATGCTAATGGGAGGAATTAAGGCTTATCCTTGGATTTGAACTTAGGAAATTGATCATAGAATTAGGTGAATTTTTGGGTCTAAGCTAAACATAAAATAATATGAGTGATTTTAGGCTTTTAAACTTGCAAATTATGTATATATAATTGATAGATTGGAAAGGTTCGAAAGCATTGAGGAAAGGAAAAGTATTGGAGCTTACTTGAATTCGGTTCTTCGGTGGAGGTAGGTTATGGTTTATGCTATTTGATAGTAAACTCTTAATAGTGATTGATATGCCTTGAGTGATATTGTAGAGTCCTTTATGTACTTGACTGTGTGATTGTGTGATTTGGTTGTGTGGTTTGTGATTGGTCTGAAATCCTGAGACCGTAGAATTTATATTCTCTAACCCTCTCTATCAAAGTGATGCCTTGAATAAAGAAGGCTTGATGAAAATAATATAACAATGAATTGAAAGCGGTGATAATAAAGGATTAATTAAAAGTATAATTGGATCGGAGTGTCACATTCCGACACGGTATTCTTGGATCGGAGTGTCACGTTCCGACACGGTATTCTTGGATCGGAGTGTCACGTTCCTACACGGTATTCTTGGATCGGAGTGTCACGTTTCGACACGGTATTCATGGATCGGAGTGTCACGTTCTGACACGGTATTCTTGGATCGGAGTGTCACGTTCCGACACGGTATTCTTGGATCGGAGTGTCACGTTCCGACACGGTATTCTTGGGTCGGAGTGTCACGTTTCGACACGGTATTATTGGATCAGAGTGTCACGTTTCGACACAGTATTCTTGGACCAGAGTGTCACATTCCGACACGATAATATTAAAGGAAAAACATGTTGAATTAATGAAAGATACTCAATCTCAAAGAACTAAACTCCCAAAATGGTTTTGTTTGGAGGCATGAGTCCTCATGTGTGATCTTGATATCATTGACTTATTACGAGTTTACTTTAATGTTGTTGATACTTGTTCATGTTATTTGTTGTTTATCACCTGTTAAGTGCTATAGTTGAGTTCATACTATTATTTATTGTATATTAGTTACTATTTTGGGTTTACCGATGATACTTACTCAATACATATTGTCTCGTACTGAGCCCTACTTGTTTTCTTCTTTGTTTTCCTTTTATGAAATGCAACGATTGTACTTATGACTTCTTATTTCCCTCAGCTCTAGCTAGCCTCCCGCATATCAAGTTACAAGGTGAGCTATCCATTCAAGCTCGTGTTGGATTCTCTCGGTCATGACATGATGTCCTATACTTTCGGACACATACCATTTTATTCTTTATTTTAGTGTATTCGATATTCTTAGACTTAGTATTGGATATTAGATGTCCTTGATCTGATGACTATCAGATTTTGGGATGATAAGTATTAAACTTTAGAAACTTATTTATATTGGTTGCTTAGTATCTTTTGAAGCTTCCGCATTATTGATATTATTTATAGTTGAACTATTTGTATATGTTGGGGTTTATATGTGTTGGTTCGCCCACTTAAGGAGGTAAGTGTGGGTGCCATTCACGACCCGTTTTGGGTCGTGACAAACTTGGTATCAGAGTGTTAGGTTCGTTGATCTCATCACAGAAGGACAAGTCTAGTAGAGTCTTGCGGAATGGTAAGGGGACGCCTTTACTTTTCTTCGAGAAGCTATAGGACTTTAGGAAAGCTCATTTCTTTCTTTCTTTCGTGCTACTACTTGAATCCAATTGGTATCTAGGTGATACAAATTGGTATCTGAACTTCTTCGCTCTATTTCAAATATGGGTAGTACTAGAGTATTTGAAGTTGAAATAGCAACAACAGAAAGAAAAAAAATATGTCCTTAGAAATAGATATATTTTCTCGATCGCAAAATGTGGTGGTAGTCTCATGTCGAGTGTCGGTTAATAAAGACACTACTATGACTTCATAGAGTGAGGGTATATTCGAGAAAGTCATTGATGCTTACTTGGTTAGAGTTAGGAAGTGTGTTATTTTGTTATTGAATTGATCTAAGAATAAAAACAAATTGTTTGGTCTAGAGAGAGAAAATATTCGATAAAGTTTTGCAATTATTCAATGGGTAGAAATATGTGGGCTATTTGGGTACGATATTATGGACAGGTATGGTGTTCTAGTAAGGTATCTAATGGACTTTCACGGTGTGGCAGTACTAGGGTTATGTGGAAACAGGTACGTCGATTGTCAAGTATGAATACTAATTACTAAAGGAGTTACAAGTTGTACGACATGGTCAGATAATAAGATTTAGTGTTGCATTCACATTTGAGAAACCAACTAGTTTATTACTACACGAACTTAGATTGAGCATTATTTTGAAGGAAAATTTTAGTGGTTGAGCATTATTTTAAAGAAAAGCTTTAGTGGTGGATCTTTGGTACAAATATTAACACAACTTAAACTGTGCAATGTATCTTGAGGGTTTTGAGTGAGGGCTGGTGGTTTTATCTTAAGCTTCAAAAGGTAGATCGATACTAGCATGACAGACTTATAGGGAAAGAAAATCCTAGTGGGTATACGTTGGGTGAAGTAAAATGAAGATTTTAGTAAGAAAGTGAATATAAAATTTGTTAGTCCCTTCATTTTGATTACTATATCTGAGTTTTAGGTATCATGTCGAGGAAAAAAAAAAGATTGACTTTGTGGTGATGAAAAGGGCTTACAAATACATGATGGTGATAGGAGTAAGTGATGGATGGTGACGGAGATGCAAATTATAGAATACAAATTATTCGGCAAATAAATTTTGTATGGTGATAAAAACTTGCGAGTATCTAAGGTTGATATTTCTACTATTTAGTGAGTAATGTGGTTGTATGATAAATTTTAGGAGATTTAGGGCACACTCGAATATAATTTAAAGGAGCTGGAATCATAACTAAAATAAGATAAAACTTGTGGGATGTGTAGCCTTAAGAAAAATAAGTGAGAGCAGAATTATTTTCTTTGATTGTAAGAACTAAAAATGTATCTTCAAAGGGATCGAGAATTGGGTTCAAAATTGCGTGATTTCATCTATTTTGTTTTGGTTAATGTAATAGCATAACAAGTTAATCAGCTTGGTTAAAAGCTATTGAATAGAAGTTAAGAGAGGAGTGTACAGACGTTCAACTTGAGTGAGATGATAGGTTCTGTTGTACTGTTGAATTTAGAAATGAGTAGGGTTGGATTTTTAGTGAAGCATATGGTATGGTTGGTCGAGAGGCAATCAATGATAATCTAAGATAAGGTGATTCGTAAAAATCTTCAAAGTATAAGCAAATGTAGATAATTAAGGGCATTGTGTTACACAATTGGACTTATAATTCAAAAAAAAATATTTTTTTTGTTATAAGTCTGAATTTCTGGTGGTATATTTTGTCAAGTATGAATTAGTAAGATGAGAAACGATTGATTGCATCGTTATTGAGCACGTGAAAGAATTTATGCATGCTTTGGACCATAAAGTTGTTACTTTTGATTGTTAAAGGATCTAAGGAAGGGTTTACCCTCAGAGTTTTGATTTAGAAATGTCATGGATTATTAGTAAAACATGAGATCGGTAAGAAAGATAGATAAACAAGAATTTGATATATTGAAGGAGCGAGATATTTAGAATTTGCACCATGAAAAGAATATGAGAAGAGTGAAAGAATAAGACCTCTCGTATCAATCCATGGGGTGTAGTTGATGGTTGTTTTAATTTTTGCCTATGAGTTTAGATATAATTGTGAGATGTGAACTAGTTCGGTACAGACTTACTAGGAGTTTATCATCGACTTCAAAAAAAAATGAGTTTTGGTTTAGGTGACAAATAATGAGGTATGAAAATTTTAGTATTTTACAATGAGGTTAGATTGCTCAAATTAGGATATAAGACTTAATAATGATGTAAAAGGTGAGATATAATTCTACATGGTTATTAAGAATAAAGTTGGGTTAATACTACTCTATTGATGGGACTTCATAGAATGTTAAGGTGTGTTACATGGACATTTGATGGTTAATAAAGGTTATGAGTTTATAGTATACAGAATAGTTTGAGTGACAAAGAATTTTCCTAAGTGTTGGCATGATATATATAATGGTTTAAAATAGTACCTTAAGCATGGTATGTGAAAATGGTGTAGAGTTGACTTTGGGTGTGATTTAATAGTTTTGTCTCAATGAAAAGGTACTATCACATTTGAAATTAGTGCTACAAGCCTTATTTGGAAATCGTATTTGTCAGAAAATGCTTAAATAGAAAGAGATAGCCATAGTTTGAACATGTATTTGATAAGCATACTTTGATACTAATGATGGTTTGAGAGTAAGGTAGATGATCGATGTAGTTATACGTTTTGTTATTATTAAGAGTGTTGACTTCAATGAATGTGGAGTTTGATAAACGAAGTATGTGGGCAATTATATTAGAGACATTCTATGAGGAGAGGTGTAGATCTCTAGTTTTTGATACTATTGAGATGAGACAATGGGTATTAATATTTTGGAATAATCATTGAGATAACTATCCTTTCTTGCCTTGCCTTCCTTTGATCGTTCGAGGACGAACGATGGGTAAATTGGTGTCACGACCCAAATCGAGCCGTGAGTGGCACCCACACTTACCCTCCTATGTGAGCGAACCAGCCAATACAAAACCCAACATTTCAACCATAATAACAGAATATAATGCGGAAGACTTAAACTCATTAATGAAAATCAATTAAATAACTTCTAAAAACTCAACAACTATTATTATCCCCAAAATCTGGAAGTCATCATCACAAGAACATCTATCCTCAAATTTCTAAATCTAAGAGTATCTAGGAAGCTAAAATAAATAAAAAGCTAGTCCATGCCGAAACTTCAAGGCATCAAGACATGAAGAAGAAGATCCAGTCCAAGCTAGAAGCATTAGCTCACCCTGAAATCCGGTGTAATGAAGACTGGCTAGAGTTGCGGTTGAGTTGAAGACGACGGCACGTTTGCTGCACTCCACAATTAACAAAGAAAAACATACAAGTAGGGTCAGTACAAAACACAAGTACTGAGTAGGTATCATCGGCCAACTCAAAATAGAAAACAGTATATATCAGATCATATCATAAATCAACTACAATACTCAATCTGTAGCAACGTCAAGTACTATAATAATTAATAAGTAGCGCCAGGTACACCCATGAGGACTCAAGCCTCAATACCATACTCATTTGGAAATTAGGTTCATTAAATTGAGTATATTAACATATTTCAAGATTTATTATCTTTATTCCTCTTGTGTCGGTACGTGACACTCCGCTCCATATACTATCCTGGTGTCGGAACGTGACACTCCGATCCTCATATACTATCCTGGTGTCGGAACGTGACACTCCGATCCTCATATACTATCCTGGTGCCGGAACGTGACACCCGATCCATATACTATCCTGGTGTCGGAACGTGACACCCGATCCATATACTATCCTGGTGTCGGAACGTGACACTCCGATCCATATTCTATCCTGGTGCCGGAACGTGACACTCCGATCCTCATATACTATCCTGGTGTCGGAACGTGACACTCCGATCCTCATATACTATCCTGGTGTCGGAACGTGACACCCGATCCATATACTATCCTGGTGTCGGAACGTGACACCCGATCCATATACTATCCTGGTGTCGGAACGTGACACTCCGATCCATATTCTATACTGGTGCCGGAACGTGACACTCGATCCATATACTATCCTGGTGTCGGAACGTGACACTCTGATCCATATTCTATCCTGGTGCCGGAACGTGACACCCGATCCATATACTATCCTGGTGTCGGAACGTGACACTCCGATCCATATTCTATCCTGGTGCCGGAACGTGACACCCGATCCATATACTATCCTGGTGTCGGAATGTGACACTCCGATCCATATTCTATCCTGGTGCCGAAACGTGACACCCGATCCATATTCTATCCTGGTGTCGGAACGTGACACTCCGATCCATATTCTATCCTGGTGCCGGAACGTGACACCTGATCCATATACTATCCTGGTGTCGAAACGTGACACTCCGATCCATATTCTATCCTGGTGCCAGAACGTGACACCCGATCCTCTAATCTCATTACTTTAATTCATAAAGCCTTCTTTTATACTAAGGCATCATCAATCTCATTACTTTAGTTCATCAAGCCTTCTTTTATACTAAGGCATCATCAATCTCATTACTTTAGTTCATCAAGCCTTCTTTTATACTAAGGCATCATATTTAACAAAGTAAATTTAAGATTCAAGATTCAATAGCCTCATCATGCTAATTCATCACAATTAGATAATCATATTCATGCAAGCATACAATTAAGCATATAGAAGGGTTTATAATACTACCAACACATATCATTCGCTATTAAGAGTTTACTACGAATAGCATAAACCATAACCTACCTCCACCGAAGAATTCGTGATCAAGCAATCTACTTTTTAATGCCTTTGATTTCCGCTTCATTTCTCCTCTTTCTCGTTCGTGCGTTCTCCTCTCTCTCTCTCTCTCTCTCTCTCTCTGTTCTTTCTATTTTTCTTATTCAAACCCTCTTTCTTTTACCCTAATTAGCATATAATTAAGTATAAAAGATGATGAATTAACCCATTAATTAATTCAAGGTTATCTCCTTTAACCCCCAAGTAGTTAAATTATTAACATTAACCCACTAAATTTATAATTATAGCAGGAATAGTCCAAAACGCCCCTTAAAACATTTAACAGAAATCCGACCCAGCCTGGGATTACGCAGTCTGTGACGGCCCGTCGTGCCTGCGACGGTCCGTCCTGCTGCTTCCGTCACAGAGTTCAGAGACTGAATTTTTACTAAGGGTCTGTGACGGTCCGTCGTGCCCACGACGATCCATCCTGCCATGTCGTCGCGAAGTTCAGAGAGTTAATTTCTGTGGAAGATGTGTGACGGTCCGTCAAGCCCACGATGGTCCGTCCTGCCATTCCGTTACGAAGTTCAGAGAGTCGATTTCAGTACCCAAATTTCAGAATTCTAAGTGTTTTGGAACGAGACCCCCTCGACGGTCCGTCGTGCCCATGACGGTCCGTCGTGGATCCGTCGACCAAGACAGTTTTTCCAGAAATAAAATCTTCTGCTCAAAACGACTAAACAGGTCGTTACAATTGGTATCTATTGTAACAACCCGGGTAGTCGGTTTGGGCACTAGAAATTTTTATGTTAGAAAATACTTTCTGATAGATTTAAGTGGATGTTTTGGACTATTCATAATTATAATTATGAAATTAGTTGGGTAGTTTTACTAATTTATTTAGTTAATGGTTAAGAAATAATATTATAATTAATAGTGGGTCACTTTTATCACTATTATAATTATATGAGTATAATAATTAGGGTAACAAATAATCTGTAGACGAAAAGAAAAGAGGAAAAAAGAAGAACAGTGACAAAGACGGCTTACTTGTGCAGCTACATTCAAGATTAAGCGTGGATTCGTTTAGCGGTAAGTTTCTTTATGAATTTGTAACATGCAGATTGGTGGAAAGAATATATTAGTTCTTGTAAAACTATAAATGTTCAGGTGTATGCTAAATTGCTACGAGATAGGTTTAAGTACAAATTGTTGATTGAAAAAGTTAGGCAGCCATTAATCATTAATGTGTAAACAAATTTGAATGATATTGAATTGAAAGAGCATGAACCCAATTCTCCTAGTTATTGTTAATTAATGGTAGGAATAATTATGGCATGAAATTTGGCCAAGATTTAGAAGTTAATGATTAGAATATGTAGTGTAGGAAATTATCATTTTAAAGTATTGGAGCTTAAAGTGATTGGCCAATGTAGGATTGACGTTATTTTTTAATTTTATAAAATAAATTGGGTTGAAACTTGCTAGCCAATCACGTGGGTTTGAATATTAGTATATCAGTCTTTTTTTTATACCCAAATAGTGATAGGTTGTTTGATTTAATTAGTTTTACAAATTATATGTTGTATAGATTACAATGAATTGTATAAAAGATAATGTCATCGATTCTATTGGACATGTAAAATTTTGTAGTTCGTAATGGTTCAAGTTTTAACATATTTTAATACGTAATTAAATATAAGGTGTAGTACATTATATAAAGTACATTTAAATTATGCTAATGGGAGAAATTAAGGCTTATCCTTGGATTTGAACTTAGGAAATTAATAATAGAATTAGGTGAATTTTTGGGTCTAAGCTAATAGAATAACATGAGTGATTATAGGCTTTTAAACTTACAAATTATGTATATATAATTGATAGATTGGAAATGTTCGAAAGCATTGAGGAAAGGAAAAGTATTGGAGCTTGCTTGAATTTGGTTCTTCGGTGGAGGTAGGTTATGGTTTATGCTATTTGATAGTAAACTCTTAATAGTGATTGATATGCCTTGAATGATATTGTGAAGTCCTCTATGTACTTGACTGTGCGATTGTGTGATTTGGTTGTGTGGTTTGTGATTGGTCTGAAATCCAGAGACCGTAGAATTCATATTCTCTAACCCTCTCTATCGAAGTGATGCCTTGAATAAAGAAGGCTTGATGAAAATAATATAACAATGAATCGAAAGCGGTGATAATAAAGGATAAATTAAAAGTATAATTGGATCGGAGTGTCACGTTCCGACACGGTATTCTTGGATCGGAGTGTCACGTTCCGACACGGTATTCTTGGATCGGAGTGTCACGTTCCGACACGGTATTCTTGGATCGGAGTTTCACGTTCCGACACGGTATTCTTGGATCGGAGTGTCACGTTCCGACATGGTATTCTTGGATCGGAGTGTCACGTTCCGACACGGTATTCTTGGATCGGAGTGTCACGTTCCGACACGATAATATTAAAGGAAAAACATGTTGAATTAATGGAAAGTACTCAATCTCAAAGAACTCAACTCCCAAAATGGTTTGGTTTGGAGGCATGAGTCCTCATGTGTGATCTTGATATCATTGACTTATTACGAGTTTACTTTAGTGTTGTTGATACTTGTTCATGTTTTTTGTTGTTTATCACCTGTTAAGTGCTATAGTTGAGTTCATACTATTATTTATTGTATATTAGTTACTATTTTGGGTTGACCGATGATACTTACTCAGTACATGTTGCCTCGTACTGAGCCTACTTGTTTTCATCTTTGTTTTCCTTTTATGAAATGCAGCGATTGTACCTATGACTTCTGATTTCCCTCAGCTCTAGCTAGCCTCCTGCATATCAAGTTACACGGTGAGCTATCCATTCAAGCTCGTGTTGGATTCTCTCGGTCATGACATGATGTCCTATACTTTCGGACACATACCATTTTATTCTTTATTTTAGTGTATTCGACATTATTAGACTTAGTATTGGAGATTAGATGTCCTTGATCTAATGACTATCAGATTTTGGGATGATAAGTATTAAACTTTAGAAACTTATTTAAATTTGTTGCTTTGTATCTTTTGAAGCTTCCAGATTATTGATATTATTTATAGCTGAACTATTGGTATATGTTGGGGTTTAGATGTGTTGGTTCGCCCACTTAAGGAGGTAAGTGTGGGTGCCATTCACGACCCGTTTTGGGTCGTGACAAAATTAAAAAAATAAATAAATGTAACTTAAAGGGTAACTCTATTTTTGTTGTTTTCAAATTCTTTAAAATAAACTTATTAACTAAAATATCTACTTTATATTTAAAAAATATTTAAGCTCTACAAACAATATAAAACTCAAATTCGGTCAAAATTACGTGTTTACAACTTTAGGTATACCTAAATAAAACATTCATTCATTCATTCAAGACAAGGATACCAACTATAGGTAATACCAAATCATACTAATTTAGCAATTAAGTCAAGATACATTCATTAGTCTATATGAGGATGCACTATCCTACTAATTCAAGATATATATTCACCTTTACATCATTTATACAAGAATAGGGTGCCTAATACTACCAATTCAAGAGAATTTAGTGAGAGTACACTTTCAATCACAACACATTCACATTCTATACAAGATCATTACTCTATCATCGGAATCAAAAGTACATATACTTCAAGACAGAATCACCCTGACTTCATTTAAATCACATTAATATAGCTATCAAATAAGCATCACCACTATAATTGGATCACACAACAATATATATCACCATTATACATCAATAAGAACCAATCTTAATCCATATTTTTAAGATACTACAATAGATAAGACAATTGACATATTTCCATAACAAATTCCATCATCAATATAAACAATTCAACAAGACATTAATCACAATAGTCCTCCAAGGCCTTAGATCCCAACTTACCATCACACCAATACATCAATACCTCAAAAAAACAAAAATTATCCATCATAATCATAATAAATGACATGAATCCATAAACTAACTTCATACTGTCACATATTATTCCATATACATTCATAATCAACCAATTGCCATTCAACTTAGGGTTTTGAGGAATACAAGGGTTCTTGAAGGAATACCATATAAAATTTACTTAAAATCATCAACCAAACCTTAAATTCATCAATATAAATGCTTTAAAATGTTTTAATAATGATCCCACTCTTATATAAAAATGTAGGATTTTAACCTTTTGAAAAGCTTTGAAATCTATTTTGGATTGGCTCCTTGAATGGAAGACTAATCAAGGATAAAGGGTCAACATACCTAAATGATGAGAATTCATGAAATTACCTTGAAAAAATCTTGAGAAAACTTGAAGAGATTGACTTGAAAGCTTGGAGTCTTCAATGGAGTTCTAGAGAGAACCTTTTTGGGAAGGAAGGGTTTTGATTTAAGAGTTCAAAGTATAAATGAGGGTTTAAATGTTTTAATACACTCAAAATACCTAAAAACACTAAAAATAACTGTCCATGCATTTAATTAGCAAGGATAAAATATACCAAACCACCCTTGGCTTGGCCGAAAACTTGACAGCAACACTGTGGCCACCTATGGACAGTAGGTGGGTTCACAGGTCGTTCTGTCAGTTCGTAGATTGTGATTGATACTTGTAAATGGATCTAAAGATACCTAGGCTAAGTCTTGACTTACGTGTAACACTTACAAACCTTCAATGGACTTACTGGTTCGTAGATGGCCTACTGTAGGTCACTCATTTGATAGTTTTCGGGTTCAAACTTTGGGTCCTCCTCAAGAACCCTTAGGGTGGTCATTGGGGAGTCGTACCGGACGTTTAATCCCTAAAATCGATGTTCTAAAGGTATGAGTCATATACACATGATTTTATCCCTCAAACAACATGCCAAACTTCAACAACACAACAATATTGCAGAGGCTTCTTTCGCAGAACAAATATGTCGAGTGTCACCTGTTTTGAGAAATCACTCCTTGGGATTTCCAACTAAGTTGCAATCTGATATCATTGAACAGAGGTCATTTGCATCTTCCATCTCTTCCACGATATTTGCATGACTTTTTCCTTTGTATTTATCTTTATCCTTTTTTGGAGCACGGCAGTAGAAAAGGAAGAGTTGATACCACACAAGAAATAGATCAATTTAGTTCAGATATTCAGACTTAGACGCTCACTTGAACAAAAGGATTGAGGCGTCTGAAGCTAGTATAACACATGTAATGACCCGCTTGGTCGTTTTGAGAACTAGGACTATTTTGACTCTTTTCATAAATTTTAAATTGAAAACTTTAAAATATTCGATGAATACTAGTATCTAGTTGAGGAATTTTTATTAAATAATTAATATTGTAAATAGATAGTGACAAGTCCATAATTCCTTTAATACCCCTTTACTTTTGGCCCATGTAATTAAAATATGTTAGTGGAGTCAGTTTAGAGGAGAAGGGAAAACAAAAGAGTTGGAAACTAAATTGTGAGACGGATAATACAGAGCGAAGAGGACGGAAAAACAAATACTTTAGGTAAAAATCTTTTTTTAGCTAACTATAATTTCTGTGCACATAAGTAATATGAATTGTTAGTGTGAAAGAATATATTGATGATGTATTATTTTGTTGTCACTTGGTATTGAGAAGCTTGACAAAATTTAGTATATTTATTAGGTTGAATGGGATGGTTGTTTACGTAATAATAATTAGGAGGCAATCATTAGACAATGATTACAAGAATGCAAAACAATGCAGGGTTGGGGTTTTTGGTTTCTGTCTCGCACTGTAGTGCAAAAGGGGTTTTAGAAACCTTTCTCTTTTATTACATTAAAATAATAATTTCATATAAATGGCCATGGTTTAGTTTTTTTAAAATTTTATTTATAAAATTAAAAATGATTTGCTAAGAATCTTAGCCCAATAATTGGCAATCATGCCAATGATTGGCAGTAGTAATAACCTTTAGAAAATTAGGTATTTTTGGTGTAACGTTGAAGACTTCCTGTGTTTTGAGTGGTAATGATAATTAGTGGAATCAATTATTATTTTAATTATTTATCAAATTAAGATACTATTTTTGATATATTGAAATAGGTAATTGATTATAGGTGTATATTATATGATGTAACATTGAATTTTTGGGTATTTTTTAGAGATTAAGGTTATATTCTTGGCTTAAAATTTAGCAAATAGGATAAATTTGGCATATAAATTATATCAAAATTTAGAGCTTGATTAGAGGTATGATTGAGTTTTAGGGTCTATGACAGACATATAATAATTTGAATGTCTACAAACTCACTTACTTATGAATGTTGCATAATTGGTAGATTGGGAATGTTCCGAAACTTTGCAAAAAGCGAAGAAACTATCTAGATGATTCGTGGCACGAGTTCGACATTTTGAGGTATGTTAAGACTTTTAGACATGTTGAAGGATGTTTTTCTAATTAAATATTTAAAATGGAATAGATAATGGTTAAGGGCGAAAGATGGGGTATTATACCAATGTTGTCACGGGCATTAATACGAGTACCGGTGATATAAATGAAAAGTTTATTACTATAAAATGCGGGTTGAAATCCGAGAATACAAAAGCATATGGGCATTAGATGATTTATTACTTGACTTGAATTCTTTGTGTGATTGTGTTTTTCTTTATGCACCCATATAGTTGTGCTAATTGAGGTGGTTATGTATTATGTTAATATAGATTGATTGAGATGTATTATCATCCTCTTTATTGAAATAATATTGTGTACATGCATTGACATGAGATTGAGTATAAGCTGGGCACGTGGAGATCATTCGTGCTGGGATGGTGAGATGTTAAGATTGTGATTTGAGCCCGTGGAGACTGTTCGTGCAAAAGTTGTTTGATTTTATGAAAGTGAGTTGAGATCGTCTGCACAGACACGTTAAGATCGTCCGTTTGACATATATGGACATCGCGAGTCCCACATGGGTCATAAACTCTCGATTATTTTCAATGAGTATCATGTATACACTATTGAGAGAGTACCAGGTATTATCATACATATCATTTCATGGTATCATATTGCATTGCATTTCATCACATTCTTCATTGTTGATGATTGTGTGTTTTATTTGGTGGTTGGAAAGTAGTTGATGTTGATTAGCTCTATTTGATGAAACTTGACTGGTAAGTTTAATATAGACTTGTTTAATTAAATAATTGATCTTTCTTACATAAACTCCTGTCACTACTTCTTTGTTATTGGTCAATGAGATATATTGGGTACACGTGGTTTCGTACTCATACTACATTTGTTGCACTCTTTGTGGTGCAGATTCGATTCCGAGTAAGAGCACATCTCGTGAACAATTTGAGTCTGAGTTTCGAGTGTCTAGAAGTTGTGGTGAGCTGCTTGGCTGTTCCGTGGCCCACACATCCCTCTATATTTTACTTATTCTGTTAATTAGTATTCAGATAGGATATTCCTTATGTTGAATTTGTCATTTTAGTTTTAGACTTATCGTATTTTAGAATCTCTTGTACTTATGACACCAATTCTTGGGCAATTCGTTTTTATAATGAGCTTTATGTTGAAAATTTTAACTTATTGTTTACCTTTTTCTCACTGTTTAGTTAAAAATTGGTAAAATGTGTTTGGTTGACTTACCTATTGATTGGGAACGTAGATGTCGTCACGACTTGTGAATTTGGATTGTGACAACAGATTAGCTCAAAAGACTAGTTTCAAAAAATAATGATTGTCCCTTGACTTTTGAACTCAAAACTCTTTAAACTAAACTTTAAAAGACATTTATTAACATTTTAACAAGTTAACTTCTAAAACTCATGTGTAGCTCTTGTTCATCCTATTTCATTTTATGGTCATTAAGTGTGGAAAGAGATAGAAGAAGGAGTGGTTGTGTGTGGTGATGGTGGGGTTGGGAGAAACTCTAAGGAAGAAGAAGAAGCATACAGTAGATTTACAAAGGATGAGATTTTTTTTATTTTTTTAACTGTTATACTTTTTCTTTTAGTTTTTATATTTTTAATTTTAAAGTAATGATACTTACTGGCTTTTAAACGCGTGTAATCACACTTTTTATCTGACTCAATAGTAAAAATGTCACATAAGCTTAGTCAATGGATAAAGATGTTTATAATAATGTCTTTTAATAATTTTAAATGTCCAGATGATAAAGTCGTAAATAGAAGAACTCAAGCGACAAACAGAGCTATAAACCAGGGTCTGGGCAAAAAACTTATTTTTACAACTAAAATATCTTATTGCTACTATATTTACTATTTTTTCACTAATAATTTTTTTTTCAAAACTAGAATTTATAAAAAGAAAAATTAAAACGTAGAATTAGTAAGTCACACTTATCATATATTCCTTGATTTTCTCCGATTATTTTACCTTTCCTGATTTACTCAAATTTGTTATATATTATCTCCCATGAAGAAAGGTCTTTACAAAAAATAAAGCATCTTTGTACGCTGATTTATTGTTCAAATATGGATACCAATAAATTTTCAATTCTAATAAAACACAACAGGCAATGAGACACATCACGTATTTGAACAACCGATGATTGATTTAGTGTTTTTTTCTCACAATCGGTATTTTGTCATTTTGGTAATTAGTCGTTGATTTAAATTGTATGTTATTGTGGTTTAGTATAAAATTTATATGCTTAGGTAATAGTCTGGTGCAACGATTGACTGGATTTATTTCTTTAATAAACAATAAAAATTATTAATCGTTCTTAGAATGTTATTATTTTTAATTGATAGTGAACATGGTGGATATGATGTGTTTTATTGGTATTTTTTTGTGCGTTTTTAGAAACACCATAATTCATCGGATTTTTTTCCGCAAGTGATGGTAGATTATTATGTGATAGCAGATAGTGTAGATAGTTTGGTGATATAAGGAATGGATTAGTAAAAATGTCTTCCTATTTAGGATTTCTAAAATATCATGTAGAATAAAAAGTGATCAATTAATATGGAACTAAGAAAGTACCTTTGAGCTTTGAACTTTTCTTTAAAAATTAAAGAATCTCTCTCCAACTTTAAGAAATAATCATTCTCTGTTATAAAATCAAACTCATAAGAATATAATCATAAAGAGAAGAAGACAAGAGAAGTAGATAGAAGAAGAGGAATTTTCTTCTTATTCAAGTATATGTAAATCTCATATGTATCTCATACAATAGTGAATGAACAATCCTATTAATAGAAAGAGAAACCACTCCAAAAGTCACCATATTAAGTATCATAATAAATAGATACATTCTTATCCAAAAAGGTTCATGAACCTAATGAATATGGATGGTTGTTCATGTTCCAACTTTATGGACTATCCACATAATTCAATGTATTTATAACACTCTCCCTTCGATGTCCATAAATAATAAGCCACGTTAAAACCTTACTAGAAAAACCCTTTGGGAAAAAATACTAGTGAAGGAAAAAGAGTACACATATCTTTTGATACGCACTATTTGTTGCCTCATTAAAAACCTTGCCAGGAAAACCCAGTGGAAAAAAACCTCGGTCAAGGGAAAAAGAATGCAACGCGTATTATACTCCCCTGATTAAAACATCACTTAATTTCTTGTGATGATGTCTCCAATCTTCGTACATTGTGGTTGAAAAACCACACATTTCTTGAATATGGTGTGTCATTTATCTCAACCAGACGCTCTTTCAACTTGCTTCATGGAGGACTTTTATTTCTGCATAGCAACATTTGCTTCATTGATCACCAGGATATTATTGTGCCTCCACATGAAAACAAATAGCGTGTTTGAGATCGTGCTTTATGCGGATCAGATAAATATTCTGCATTTGCATAAACAATCAATTTTGTCTTGAATTCCTCGGAATAGAATAAAGCCATAATTATGGTCCTTCGAGGATATTCAATCACGTGCTCAACACCATTTCAATGTCCTTTTATCGGGGAGAAACTGAATCTTGCCAGTAAATTAACTGCAAAATAAATATCTGGTCAAATATTGTTAGTAAGATGCACTAGTGCTCTGATTGCACCAAGATATAGAGTTTCATCACCAAGAAACTCTTCATTCTTCTTTTGAGATCAAAGTGAATCATCATTTATGTCAAGTGATGTCATAATCATCGGGGTACTTAATGAATGCGATTTATCCATATAAAATTGCATCAAAACTTTTCAGTGTATGTGCACTGTTAGACAAATATTTAATTTCTCAAATTATCAATCTGTAGGTCAAGACAAAATTTTGTTTTACCAAGACTTTTTCATAAAAATACAAGGACAATTAGGGTCATTCTTTTGTACCCTTTTCTTCCTTGACTATTTCAATCTATATGAGGATTCTTAAAGCCTTATTGAAAAAGTTTCTTCCAAACTCTTATACACCTTGATTGTTTCAAGGATTTTCATATAACTTTCATTGTCTAGCTAGACATTACAATTATTCATTACATGCATTCAAGTTTTTTCGTATGTTTCCATATCAAAACAAACCTCATTGCATCCACCAAAGGAGAAAACATCTCCAATAATGTCAGAATTTTTGCGATAAATCTTTATGCCCCAAGGCACAAACCGTATGTTATATCTTACGGCTATACTATCACATAATAATTTATTTGTACCCCATCAATATTATACCTTGATTTATGACTATATGTCCAAAACATCACTTTTGTAAGTGAAACAATATATTTGAATCATGCATTTACTTGGCCAACCTTTTATCTGTCCACACTATATGACAGATTTGAATTCAAGATCCTCGTCACAATTTATATCATTGAGTGCTACCTCATATCAAAGATACCGTCGATGGTTATTTGATATCGATTCCAACAAGACATAACTTATCGAGATCTCTTTATTTTTCATTATTTCAGGTACCTGAACCTTTTTCAAGATTTTATGAAGTGTTATATCAATGTGCTCTTTTATATCACTTGCCTCATTATCATGACCATATTGATCATTTGATCCTTCCTTATTTGAGGAATTTTATATTTGGAATCGATTAGTCTATTACGCTTCCGGCGTATCATAGACTCTGTCCTTCAAGGACTTCACATTGGAGCATTTGCAGCTGAATTATATCATAGGGTCAGTGCATTCATTTGGCAACTGATTTGCAACATTATGCAACTGAAGTATCCCTTGAACTTTAAGTTCACATATTTATTTAACGAGGATCTTATAATTCATAATTAACCTCACACATAATTTTTAGCTGTCAATCATCTCTCCCCCTAATGTTCAAAAATCTAACATTCATTCCAACCTTATTTGGAAGTTCATCTTTGTGCGTGGTGGAGCAATTAAAATCATAACCGCACATTCAACATTTTAGATGAAAATTATATGGTTCTCTGACCCTGAACCAATTTTAATGGGAAAACCTTGTTGGTTTGATGCATACTTGTGTTGCTACATGTTTAATAAAATTATCTCATACCAAATATTATTTGGGAGTTTTGTTCTCATAACCATGATTTAGCTATAATTTGAGGCATACAATTTATGCTAAATCAACCAGCATTATCAATATAATTTCATTGTTTGGAACTGTGCTCTTAATTTTAAAAATTCAAGCAAACAACCTTACAAAAATCAATTTGTAAGTTGACAACAAAATACATGTGACCATCGCATGACAGGTGAACGGGCCCATACTCACCCTTTTATATGTTCCAAAAATTTTAGGGGATTACAATCCAACCTTAGCTGGTACAATGATCATTTTAACAAGAGAACAAGCAACACAAGAGAATTCTTGAAGAAGCTTTATTTCTTCATCATATAAATAACCTGAATTCTCAATCACGTTTGCATCACATTTAATCGGAATGGTCAGCCAGTCATGCCAACTGATCTTTATTTTAGTACACATATAATTTACTTTTACATGTGATTTCATCAGCATGTACATGTTTGTATGGAACAAACAAGGGGAAAAGTGGGGTAATCTTTTACATAAATATGTATAACCCTGTTCGATTATAGTGATTTATAGTCTCAATATTTATTTTCAATTCATCCGAAACTTAAAAAGTTTCTTTTGAGACTTACTACAACCCCAATATTATTCCTCTGATAATATCACAACTCGTTAGACCTTGTAATTAATTTTGTGTACTATCACATATTGCATGCCACCATCTTTATGGTGAGCATCTCCTTCAAGGAGGAAATTATATTATTATTGTCATGGTCAAAATCATT
The DNA here is from genome assembly GCA_027705065.1 of Solanum peruvianum. Classification (NCBI taxonomy): domain Eukaryota; kingdom Viridiplantae; phylum Streptophyta; class Magnoliopsida; order Solanales; family Solanaceae; genus Solanum; species Solanum peruvianum. The sequence continues at coordinate 21,449,770 of JAKWJD010001758.1, forward strand.
ACGAGCAAGACATCTTTCTTGCTTTACTTTTGTTTTACCATAGGTACACAATCAATGACAAATTTGTATTGCCACACAAATAATGAACACAACCCTTATAAGCAACAACTATTTCTTTCTTTTCCCTTTCGGTAGTTCACAATAAACATACCATAGTGACGTATGAAATGTACAATACAATTAGCCATTTTTGTCAAATAAATTTATTTCCTCTCAAATCTCCCGTAGAGATGAGAAGTGATAGGCATAATTCTTTCTCAAACCTTCCATAGAGGTGAGTTGTGCATATATCCAACCCATCATGATTTTGTCACATCTGGACTCATTCTCTTATAGAATGGTCGAGCATTCACGATACTCATCACAAGTCACATTCTCTTCAAGGAATGGACTAATTATTTATATGTACTTCATAAATTTGCATTATAAGCACATTATCATGGCTTTAAAATTCATCATATTTCCATGACACACCTCAACATCACTTTGAAGATCAAGTGTACCATCACTTTATCTTCTTGTATCATGATAGAGGATTTATAAACTTGTCAATTTATTGGGTTGACAACATTCACAAGTCTAATGACCTTTCATACCATTTTGATGACAAAAATTGCCTTCACATTTTGAAGGACTATTTGAAGAACTCATAGTGTTCTTCCTTTTATCATTACCACAATGATGACTATTATAATTTTGTCCCTCCACGCCCTTATTCATATCATTAATTATGTGCCATCTTTCAGACTAATCATTCACTGCTACCTTATTCATATGATTGAATGGAGCAAGTCAACAGGCGCATTTCAGAGTTATCACATGTTGCTACCACATTCTTTTCAAGGAATGGAGCAAATTCAATATGATGAATTTCAAGACATTTCATCAAAAATATATTATTTTTCTTAGTCATCATTTTATCATCGCTATGGTGCATTGGCTAGAACTCAATGTCTTACCCATATAAGGCGTGTTACGCCATAATTCTGGGACTGAACTCAATCACGGTGCATCAAAACTCTAATTGATGTCTTACCCTTTTGATGCGATAGAACTTGAATCTATCGTCTTATCCTCAAATATTTTTCATTATGGTGCATCCAGACTTTAACCTGATGTCTTACCCTTTTGGTGTGATGAAACTTGAATCCATCGTCTCACCCTTAACCAACGGTATAATAAACCGAAGTACAACATGATTTATTCTTTGATTCTTTCAAAACAATCAAAATAATATTCAAACTCATGCTATTAAAATTTTATACCTTCTTCCATTTAAGAAGTGTACCGACCTGTTTAGTCGTTTTGAGCAACAGATTTTAATTCTGGAAAAACTGGCTGGGATGACGGATGGAACGACGGACCGTCGTGGTCACGACGGCCCGTCGAGGAGGTGTCGTCCCATGGCACTTAGAATTTTGAAATTGGGTACTGAAAATCGACTCTCTGTAAATTGTGACGGACCTGCAGGACGTGCCGTCACATCCACGACGAACCGTCGTGAGTTCCGTTGCAAAACACTTCAACTTTTGAGAATTTGGTGCAAGAACGAGTTCTGACCGTCATGACGGGGAACAGGACGGACCGTCACGGCTGTGACGGGCCGTCACAGGCCACTTGAGCTCGAGGGAGCTGCGACGACCACCGTGACGGACCGTCGCGGAACGACGGCCCGTCACAGGTTGCGCACCCCCAGGCAAAATAGGATTCCTCTACACGTTTTAGGGGTCGTTTTGGACTATTTTCCTTATTATAAAGATTGAGGGTTAATATTAATAGGTCTAATTACTTGGGGGTTAAAAGGGGTAACCTTAAGTTAATTAGTGGGTTTTATTGTCCTCTTTACACTTAATTATACTTTTAATTAGGGTAAAAAGAAGCGGGTTTGAAATAAAAACAAAACAAAAGAAAAGAACAGAAAGAGAGGAGAAACGAACGAGTAGAGAGAGAGAAACGAAGAGGATAGCAAGGATTTTGAGAAGATAGCTTGTTGATTCAATCTTCGGTGGAGGTAGGTTATGGTTATATTACGATACTCGTAGTGAACTCTTAATAGTGAATAATATGTGTTGATGATTGTAAACCTGTCTATATGCTTAATTGTATGCTTGCATGAACATGATTATGTGATTTTGATAAAACAAGTATGATGAAAACCATTGAATCCCAAATCTTGAAAGAAACTTTAATCTATGATATTAATGATGATGCCTTGGTATAAAAGAAGGCTTGACGAATTAAAGTAATGGGATTGATGATGCCTTGGTATAGAGAAGGCTTGATGAACGGATAGAATGAATTTAGTGGATCGGAGTGTCACGTTCCGACACATAGTATTAGTGGATCGGAGTGTCACGTTCCGACACATAGTATTAGTGGACGGGGTGTCACGAACCGACACGTAGATATAGGGGATCGGAGTGTCACGTACCGACACATATAGGGGATCGGAGTGTCACGTTCCGACACATATAGGGGATCGGAGTGTCACGTTCCGACACATATAGGGGATCGGAGTGTCACGTTCCGACACAATAGGGGATCGGAGTGTCACGTTCCGACACATAGTGGTAGGGGATCGGAGTGTCACGTACCGACACAAGAGGAAGAAAGATAATGAATCTTGAAAGATGTTAATATACTCAACATAATGACCTTATTCCCAAATGAGTATGGTATTGAGGCTTGAGTCTCATGGATGAACTTGATGGTTTTATTGACGATTATAATACTTGTTGCTACATGTTAAGTTTATAGTTGATTTATAATATTACTTGATATGTGTTATCGCCAATTTTGAGTTAACGATGATATCTACTCAGTACGTGTGGTTGTACTGACCCCCTACTTTTATGTTTTCCTCTTGTTATTTGTGTTATGCAGCAAACGTTCCGTCAACTTCGACTCAGCAGTAGATCAAGCCGTCTTCACTCCATCGGAAATTCAGGGTGAGCTAATGCGTCTAGCTTGGACTGGGCTCCTTCTTCAAGTCTTGATGCCTTGAACTTCCGGCATGGACTAGCTTTTATGTATTTTTAGTTCTTAGACATTCTTAGTTAGTAATTTGAGATAGATGTTCTTGTGATGATGACTTCCAGATTTTGGGAATAATAATAATAGTTTTGAATTGTTTTTATTAATGAGTTTAAGTCTTCCGCATTATTTTCTTGAAATATCTTGAAATGTTAAGGTTTAGATGGGTTGGTTCGCTCACATCGGAGGGTAAATGTGGGTGCCAGTCGCGTCCCCGATTTGGGTCGTGACAGACTTGGTATCAGAGCATTAGGTTCGTTGGTCTATCACAAGAACAGGTCTAGTAGAGTCTAAGGAACGGTAGGGGGACGCCTTACTTTCCTGAGAGGCTATAAGACTTTAGGAAATTCCATTCTTTCATTCTTTCTTTCGTGCTACTACTTGAGTCCAATGGTATCTAGGTGATACAAATTGGTATCTGACCATCTTCATTCTATTGCGCAGATGGTTAGAACTAGAGCAACGACCGCACCAGCAGCGACAACGGAAAGACAGGAAACTACTGAGCCAGCCACTGGGGCTGTGGCTCGAGGAAGGGTAACGGCAAGAGGCCGTGGAAGAGGTCGTGGGAGGACGTCCTCTAGAGGAGAGGACGAGCCCCTAGCCCATCTGATACTAGGGCGGTGACTCCTCCACCGACTGAGGATGTAGTAAGAGAGGGTGAGGAAGGGGAAACTGAACAAGGACAGAATGAGGAAATGCCACCCCAACCTACCCCAGAGATGATCAACCAAGTACTTGCTTATCTTAGCGGGTTGTCTGATCAGGGTCAAGCACCTCCAGTGTTTCTGCACCAACACCTCCGGTTTCAGAAATACGACATGCGGCTACTATGGCTCCCTGCATGGATGCAACATTGGGAATAGGCACCTTTCCACGTCTGACTACTGGGCCTATTATGACAAAACGATCAACATGAACTTTTTAGTAAGTTCTTGAACTGAAACCTCCAGTCTTCCAGGGTGCAGAATCTGAAGATGCTTATGATTTTCTGGTTGATTGCCATGAGCTACTACACAAGATGGGGATAGTAGAGAGGTTGGTGTCGAGTTCGTGAGCTATCAGTTCCAAGGGAACGCCAAAATGTGGGTGGTTCACATGTTGAGTGTCAACCAACGGAGGCACCACCTATGACTTGGGAATCATTCTCTAGTTTGTTCATGGAAAAGTATATCCCCCGCACTTTGAGGGATAGGAAGAGGGATGAGTTTTTGAGTCTTGAACAGGGTAGAATGACGGTTAATGCATACGAGGCTAAATTTCGCGCACTATCCAGATACGCCACCCAACTCTGTTTCAGTCCACAAGAACGGATCCGCCGTTTTGTGAAGGGGTTGAGGTCAGAATTGCGGATTTCAGCCTTACAGATAGCGGCAACAGCAACATCCTTCCAAGAGGTGGTAGACTTTGTGATAGAGGTGGAAGGAGTGAAACCGGATGACTTCACCACAACGTCTACATCAAAGAGGTTCGAGGGGAGGAGAGTTTAATGGTTCCTACTCTAGAGGACAGAACTCCGGAGGTCACTCAGTTCGACCAATTCAGTCTTCACTACAGACTGTAGTTGGGGGTCCACCTCAGAACGGTCAACACTACTCCGAGAGACCATGCCTGACTCCAGAGAGTGCTATGGATGTGGGGAGATTGGACTATTAGGAGGAATTGTCCAAAACAGAGTTACAGAGCCCCACTAGCTAGAGGTAGGGGTGGTCATGGTAGAGGCCGTTTTTCTGGAGGACGTGGTGGTCGAGGTAATGGCGGTCACCAAAACGGCAGAGGTGATGGGCAAAACGGAGCCACTACTACACAACATGGTAGGGGCAACGGACAGACAAATAATGGGGCCCATTGTTATGCTTTCCCTGGGAGATCTGAAGCGGAGGCGTCTGATGCAGTTATCACAGGTAACCTTCTGATTTGTGATTGCATGGCTTCCGTATTGTTTGATCCTGGATCCACATTTTCTTATGTATCTTCCTCATTTGCTAATGGTCTAAATTTGCATTGTGAATTACTTGACGTGCCTATTCGTGTTTCTACTCCGGTGGGTAAGTCGGTGATAGTTGAAAGGTATATAGGTCAGTTTAGTGAATTTTGTGGGGAGCAACACTTATGTAGATTTGGTTATTTTAGAAATGGGTGACTTTGATGTAATTCTGGGTATGACTTGGCTTTCTCCGAACTTTGCGATTTTGGATTTGGATTGTAATGCTAAAACGGTAACGTTAGCCAAGCCTGGGGCAGATCCGTTAGTGTGGGAGGGTGACTACACTCCCAATCCGGTGCGTATCATCTCCTTTATTCGTGCTCAGAAGAGATGGTTAGTAAGGGTTGTCTAGCTTTCTTGGCACATCTCAAGGATGACACTACCCAAGTACCTTCGATCGAGTCGGTTTCAGTGGTCTGTGAGTTTTTGGATGTGTTCCCTGCAGATCTTCCCGGTATGCCACCAGATAGGGATATAGACTTCTGCATTGATTTGGAACCCGGTACTCGCCCCATTTCTATACCCCCGTATAGAATGGCTCCCGCCGAATTAAGAGAGTTAAAGGCACAACTTCAAGAGTTGTTGAGCAAAGGCTTCATTAGACCAAGTGCATCTCCTTGGGTGCTCCGGTGCTATTTGTGAAGAAGAAGGATGGAGAGTTTCCGAATGTGCATAGATTACCGACAGTTGAACAAAGTAACTGTTAAGAACAAGTACCCCATTCCTCGCATTGATGACTTGTTCGATCAGTTACAAGGTGCTTGTGTCTTCTCAAAAATTGACTTGAGGTCCGGTTATCACCAATTGAAAATACGAGCAACGGATGTGCCAAAGACTGCTTTCCGAACTAGGTATGGGCACTATGAATTTGTGGTAATGTCCTTTGGTCTTACTAATGCCCCTGCTGCCTTCATGAGCTTGATGAACGGGATTTTCAAGCCATATTTGGATCTCTTTGTGATCGTGTTTATTGATGATATACTGATATACTCCAAGAGTAAGAAGGAACATGAAGAGCATTTGAGAATGGTGTTAGAGTTGTGAGAAAGAAGAAGCTCTATGCGAAATTCTCCAAGTGTGAGTTTTGGTTAGATTCAGTGTCCTTCTTGGGGCACGTGGTTTCTAAGGATGGGGTGATGGTGGATCCATCCAAGATTGAGACAGTGAAGAATTGGGTAAGACCTACAAACGTGTCAGAAAAAGGAGTTTTGTGGGTTTAGCTAGCTACTACCGCCGATTCGTCAAGGGATTCTCTTCTATTGCTTCCTAATTGACGAACTTGACGACTAAGCAGAATGTTCCATTTGTATGGTCAGATGAATGTGAGGAAAGCTTTCAGAAGCTTAAAACCTTGTTGACTACCGCACCTATCCTTACCTTGCCGGTAGAGGGTAAAAACTTTATTGTTTATTGTGATGCATCCTATTCTGGGTTGGGTGCAGTACTAATGCAAGAGAAGAATGTGATTGCTTATGCTTCGAGGCAATTAAAGGTGCATGAACATAACTATCCGACCCATGATTTGGAGTTGGCCGCGGTAGTATTTGCACTAAAGCAATGGAGACACTACTTGTATGGGGTTAAATGTGAAGTCTACACGGACCATCGTAGCCTACAGTATGTATTCACTCAGAAAGACTTGAACCTGAGACAGAGGAGATGGATGGAACTACTGAAGGACTACGACATCACTATCTTGTATCATCCGGGAAAAGCAAATGTTGTGGCAGATGCTTTGAGTAGGAAGGCCGGAAGCATGGGAAGTCTAGCTCATTTGCAAGCTTCTAGACGCCCATTGGCTAGAGAAGTGCAGATTTTGGCTAATGACCTTATGAGGTTAGAAATAAACGAGAAGGGAGGATTGTTAGCTTGTGTAGAGGCAAAATCCTCTTTTCTTGATCAGATTAAGGGGAAACAGTTTGATGATGAGAAACTAAGGAGAATTCGAGATAAAGTGTTGCAAGGAGAGGCCAAGGAAGCAATAATCGATGGGGAAGGTATTTTGAGGATTAAGGGAAGAGTATGTGTACCCCGCATCGATGATTTAATCACCACTATTCTTGCAGAAGCTCATAGTTCCGGATATTCTACATCCTGGTGCAACCAAGATGTACCGCGACCTAAAGCAACACTTCTGGTGGAGTAGAATGAAGCGAGATATTGTTGAGTTTGTGGCCAAATGTCCAAATTGTCAACAAGTAAAGTATGAACACCAAAGGCCCGGAGGAACACTTCAGAGAATGCCCATTCCTGAATGGAAGTGGGAGAGAATCGCGATGGACTTCGTGGTTGGTCTTCAAAGACATTGGGTAAGTATGACTCTATTTGGGTGATTGTTGATAGGTAACTAAGTCTGCTCACTTCATTCCGGTCAAGGTGACCTACAATGCAGAGAAGTTAGCCAAGATCTACTATCAGAAAATCTCAGAATCGTTCGATTGCATGGGGTTCCACTCTCAATCATATCTAATAGAGGTACGCAGTTTACTTCTAAGTTTTGGAGAACCTTACATGCTGAATTAGGTACTAGATGGACCTTAGTACTGCATTTCATCCTCAGACCGATGGTCAGTCTGAGCGAACGATTCAAGTGTTGGAGGATATGCTTCGCGCGTGTGTGATAGAGTTTGGTGGCCATTGGGATAGCTTCTTACCCTTGGCAGAGTTTTCATACAATAATAGCTATCACTCCAGTATTGATATGGCTCCATTTGAAGCATTGTATGGGAGGAGGTGTAGATCTCCCATTGGTTGGTTTGACGCCTTTGAAGTTAGACCTTGGGGGACTGATCTGTTGAGAGATTCTATGGAGAAGGTAAAAGCTATTCAAGAAAAGCTTTTGGCGGCTCAAAGTAGACAAAAGGAGTATGCGGACCGAAAGGTTAGAGACTTGGAGTTATGGAAGGTGAACAAGTCTTGTTGAAGGTGTCGCCCATGAAAGGGGTGATGCGGTTTGGAAAAAGAGGTAAGCTAAGTCCAAGGTATATTGGACCATTTGAAGTGCTTAAGAGAATAGGGGAGGTGGCTTATGAATTAGCCTTGCCCCCAGGGCTGTCCGGAGTGCATCCGGTGTTTCATGTGTCCATGTGAAGAGATACCACGGAGATGGAACTACATTATCCGTTGGGATTCAGTTTTGTTGGATGAAAACTTGACTTATGAAGAGGAACCGGTTGCTATATTAGATAGAGAAGTTCGCAAGTTGAGGTCGAGAGAGATTGCATCCATCAAAGTTCAATGGAAGAATCGACCGGTTGAAGAGGCTACTTGGGAGAAGGAGGCAGATATGCAAGAAAGATACCCACATCTGTTTACAGATTCAGGTACTCCTTTTCGCCATTGTTTTTCTTCTTTTGATCGTTCGGGGACAAACGATGGGTAAATTGGTATCTATTGTAACGACCTGTTTAGTCGTTTTGAGCAACAGATTTTAATTCTGGAAAAACTGGCTGGGACGACGGATGGAACGACGGACCGTCGTGGTCACGACGGCCCGTCGAGGAGGTGTCGTCCCATGGCACTTAGAATTTTGAAATTGGGTACTGAAAATCGACTCTCTGTAAATTGTGACGGACCTGCAGGACGTGCCGTCACATCCACGACGAACCGTCGTGAGTTCCGTTGCAAAACACTTCAACTTTTGAGAATTTGGTGCAAGAACGAGTTTCTGACCGTCATGACGGGGAACAGGACGGACCGTCACGGCTGTGACGGGCCGTCACAGGCCACTTGAGCTCGAGGGAGCTGCGACGACCACCGTGACGGACCGTCGCAGGAACGACGGCCCGTCACAGGTTGCGCAGTCCCAGGCAAAATAGGATTCCTCTACACGTTTTAGGGGTCGTTTTGGACTATTCTTTCCTTAATTATAAAGATTGAGGGTTAATATTAATAGGTCTAATTACTTGGGGGTTAAAAGGGGTAACCTTAAGTTAATTAGTGGGTTTTATTGTCCTCCTTTACACTTAATTATACTTTTAATTAGGGTAAAAAGAAGGAGGGTTTGAGTAAAACAAAACAAAAGAAAAGAACAGAAAGAGAGGAGAAACGAACGAGTAGAGAGAGAGAAACGAAGAGGATAGCAAGGATTTTGAGAAGATAGCTTGTTGATTCAATTCTTCGGTGGAGGTAGGTTATGGTTATATTACGATACTCGTAGTGAACTCTTAATAGTGAATAATATGTGTTGATGATATTGTAAACCTGTCTATATGCTTAATTGTATGCTTGCATGAACATGATTATGTGATTTTGATAAAACAAGTATGATGAAAACCATTGAATCCCAAATCTTAAAGAAACTTTAATCTATGATATTAATGATGATGCCTTGGTATAAAAGAAGGCTTGACGAATTAAAGTAATGGGATTGATGATGCCTTGGTATAGAGAAGCTTGATGAACGGATAGAATGAATTTAGTGGATCAGAGTGTCACGTTCCGACACATAGTATTAGTGGATCGGAGTGTCACGTTCCGACACATAGTATTAGTGGGACGGGTGTCACGAACCGACACGTAGATATAGGGGATCGGAGTGTCACGTACCGACACATATAGGGGATCGGAGTGTCACGTTCCGACACATATAGGGGATCGGAGTGTCACATTCCGACACATATAGGGGATCGGAGTGTCACGTTCCGACACATAGTGGTAGGGGATCGGAGTGTCACGTACCGACACAAGAGGAAGAAAGATATGAATCTTGAAAGATGTTAATATACTCAACATAATGAACTTAATTCCCAAATGAGTATGGTATTGAGGCTTGAGTCCTCATGGATGAACTTGATGGTATTATTGACGATTATAATACTTGTTGCTACATGTTAAGTTTATAGTTGATTTATAATATTACTTGATATGTGTTATCGCCAATTTTGAGTTAACCGATGATATCTACCTCAGTACGTGTGGTTGTACTGACCCCCTACTTTTATGTTTTCCTCTTGTTATTTGTGTTTATGCAGCAAACGTTCCGTCAACTTCGACTCAGCAGTAGATCAAGCCAGTCTTCACTCCATCGGAAATTCAGGGTGAGCTAATGCGTCTAGCTTGGACTGGGTCTTCTTCTTCAAGTCTTGATGCCTTGAACTTCCGGCATGGACTAGCTTTTATGTATTTTTAGTTCGTAGACATTCTTAGTTTAGTAATTTGAGATAGATGTTCTTGTGATGATGACTTCCAGATTTTGGGGATAATAATAATAGTTTTGAATTGTTTTTATTAATGAGTTTAAGTCTTCCGCATTATTTTCTGTTGAAATATCTTGAAATGTTAAGGTTTAGATGGGTTGGTTCGCTCACATCGGAGGGTAAATGTGGGTGCCAGTCGCGTCCCCGATTTGGGTCGTGACAAGAAGTTTTGTATAGCATGTCATATTCCACCAATAGTAGTATATGTCTTCGGTTCCTGATAATTGTTACTGACTGAATACTATTTTATTCTAAATCATAAAATATTTTAGAAAATACATACCTGATTTTATGCATATAATACTTTGATCTTCATAACGAGATCAATCTTTCAAATTCTTGTCTGACATCCATTTCCACAAGTTGATCACCATTCAATAGTTTTATTCTTCGAGTCAAATTAGAGGATGAATAAAATATGTACCAAAAACACAATAATTTAAAAGACTTGTGTGATCATTTGTCCAAAGTCTTACAATACATTTATTCATAGGACTATAATAGGAATAGCAAATAATGCCTAGAATATGACTATTAATTATTTAGAGATTATGATAATAAGATTATGAGATTAATGAAAATAATGATCCTTAAGTTTTATATTAACGACTATAAATGAATAGTTAATTGACATGCTTATTATTCTAAAATAAAAACAAACAAATTGTAAAAGTAAAAAATAAATAAAAATAAACAGAATTCTTAGTAAAAAAAATATAATAAAGATGAAAAACTTAAGAAACTCAACATATTATTGTGTAGATTTTAGTGTTATTTAAAACTTGTAGTAAAGTTTTTTTTAAAATTGAAAATTCATGAAAAAAAATAACTATTTAGACATTTTTGAGGAACTGAAAACAAGAGCACAAATAATTATGTTCAAGTCACAAGTTACTATTTTGAACCAAATAAAATTATAAATTTATAACAATCACAACTTTACATAAAATACAAAATAAAGAGAAACCATAATTTTACTACGATAAATAAATAAATGATACAACATCATTTTTATTATCATAATTATTAAAACATTAAAAAAAATTACCAACATAATGAACACAATAAACATGACACTCAGGTGGAGTATAAACATGACACTTAAGTGGAGTAGTAATAGAATCATTCCTTTTGAATAATAATAATAATTACAAAAATTCAAAAAGAAGTGTCAACAAATATATAAAAGATGAAAAATAGAGAAATGAAATGAAATAATCATCATACATTTTTCAAAATAAGATATTATAACTATGATTTTAAGGAGTTGTAAATTTATATTAAAATATTTGAAGATTATGAATATGAAAGGTTAGGAGTTATAGACATTATTAAATTAATTAAAATTTAGACATCTTTAATTGAAGAGGTGTAAATTAAAGAGATAATTTTATAAAATATAATGAAAAAAATAGATGAAATGCCAAAAAAATCCCCAAAAAATAAATAGGATCATTTGCCATTGAAATGTGTCACATCATTTTTTTATTATCTAGTTTTATACGTAGTCTCATATTTTAATTTTAGATAGAGTATGCTATAATAATTCAAAATAAATGTGTAATAAATACGTAATAAAAAGGGCAATGGAATACTATTGAACCTAATTTACTATAAATATAAATTATTTAAGCAAATATTTAAGTAAGATAAAAGAAATCAGAAAGAAAAAGCATAATTAAATAATAAAAGAGTTATGGGTATTATATCCATAATTTAATGAACAAGTAAATTTGTAGAATTTAGTGTCCAAATAAAAGCACTAAATTGAAAAAAAATTATACCGTAACTTCTTGCTAGCGTATATGACTTTTGTTAGCAATGATTAAGCAATTAGAATTATCTATGGTCCAAAACAACAAATAGTAAATAAAGAAAAAAAAGTATAAAAACTAAAAGGAAGGAGTAAAGGTGCGATCAAAAATATCAAATATAGAATACGTTATTTACCTATGTTTAAATAACTTATAAAAATATATTTTATTTAAATTTTTTCGTTATGTAGTTTTAGTGCCTGTTTGGATTGACTTTCTTTAGGTATTTTAAAGCCAAAATAGTTTTTAAACAGTTTTGAAGTGTTTGAATAAAATTAAAAGGATTTATAAGCACTTATTTTAAAGTTTAATAACAAAAGTAAGCCTAAAGTCATAAGTTAGAACTTATGGCTTTTGACTTATAAGTCATAAGCAAAAAATTAATCCAAACAGACCCTTAGTATTTTACCTTTATATTATGAGATTGTATTATTAATTCTCGTTTAATAAAATTAATTACACTTTTTCTTTTATATATGTGTATATGTATATCTTTTGTAATTTGAATTATTCATTTTAATACTTTAATTCCGTACACTCAATTAAAAAAGACTAAGAGGAATAAGTAAGGAGAAAAATAAAATAAAAAATAACGTGATTTAAGGATATGAATTTATTTTATTTCCTTTTTATTTTATTAAATTATTATTTATTTATAATTATTAGATTTTCCTTTTCATTTCCTTTTTCTTTCCTTCCCACCTTTTTCTTTTTATTTCTTCCATTTGGTTCAATATCTTTTTCCTTTTTATTTTATAATTTATTATTGCTTTCTCCTCATTCTTCTCCATTTATCATGTCGAATTTATTTTAGATTTCTAAAAAGATAGTCATAAATTTATATTTTTGAATGACCTCTCATATCATTTAAATATTTTATATAGTCCTCATTTTTTAAAATCAAAAGAGTAGAAAGAAAGAAATGACACTTCATAATTAGTGGATGTCCATTCTCATGATCTTGCTATTAGTGATCGATTTTAGGTATGTTGAGCTTTTAATTTCTACTGATATAAAAAAATAATATTCATATAAATATTTTTCAATTAATTTATTTATACAAACAAATCAAAATTTCAATTTAATTGATGCGATTAAATTTTTTTTGCATGATTCTTCATTTATATAACTTTTTGTTTATTATTACAACAATAAATATATTCGTTCAAATATGAATGTTCTTCATACGGAGATTGTTATATTATCTTGTATATGCCCAACATTAAGTATAAATGAATATAGTTTACAAAAAAAAAATACAATTGGAAACCAATTATATTTCTCATGTGTCTCAAATGTGATAAAAATTAGGAATTACCATTAACATGTCAAAATATGAAGAACTCTATTTTCTTCACATGATGTAAACATATTAATGATAAAAACGACAATTAAAAATATCGTTAGAAAATATACCTTTCAAAGTGAATTGCCATTAAAATATACGACTTTAGATAATATGAGGAAAATTCAATCGAAAGAAATAACAGTTCAATGAAATTTATATTACTATTAAAAGAACTTAATTTATCACATTGAATTGCTTCAAATTTCATCTCCCAACTTTCAGTATACAAAAAAAAAATTCTCAGATTTCTTCCCGAACTTATTTCTCTTCTCATTTGAGTAAACTTTTGTTTCCTACCAAATGAAATTTTCACTATCAAAATAAATATGAGATCATTTTGCCACATACAAACCATCAGTTAACTAAAGGATAAATCTGCTAATATTAGAAGAAATTATAGCATTAATATTCACTCAAGTTTATGCAAAATGTATATCCAAAATGTCATATAAACGTTGTATAGTGCAAAACATTTGTTTTAGTATTTATAGTTAGTAAAATAATTAGGAACAGACGACTATGAAATGATAGATAACGGACATTAGAGTAATTATTATTGAATGACTTTAATTGTGATTATCTTCAATATTTAAGTAATATTTTTGTATTTTAAAATATGAAAACAGTAAAAAATAAAAAAAAAAAATATTTTTCTAGCTCTTAGAGGCAGGCCACATCAGCGATATTTAGATTCATATATATATATATATATATATATATATATATATATATATATATATATATATATATAGCTTTAAATTCTCTTATTGGAAATTTTTTACATTAATGTGGCTGATATTTTCATATTTTTTTGTTAAGGTTAATCTCCAAAAAATTGGTTTCAACATAAAAGTTTTTAAATAATGCTAAAAGATAAGAAAAATTTAGTCTGAATTTGATCAAAAATGTAAAGGTCTATAATATCATTTTTATTTTAAAATATACTGATCTCTTTTCCATTTTTAGTTAAAGAGTTTTAAAGTTAAAAGGGTAAAAAACTGTCCAAAAAGAAACTAGTGCATAGTGTGAATATGTTATTTTTACAATTCTTGCGAAATTATGGAAAAGTTTTCTGGCCAAAAGGATTTTTCCAAAATTTTAGTCATTTTAATAATATTTTAATTCGGAAGAAGATGTGTTTAAAAAAGATAATAAATGATATATATATTCAGAAAATGACATTTTGACCCATTTAGTAACTACAGGAGCATTTCTGGACCAATGTATTGGTTGTAAGGGCGTTTTGAACCCAAGTATTGATGGAAAGGGTATTTTTGAGCCAAACTATAAATGGATGACATTTTTATTCCTTTCACATAGTTGTAAGACATTTTTTACCCTTTTCCCTCTTTATATATGATAGAATTTGATATAATAAAAATAACATAACATATATAAAAAAAATTAAAATATTTATTTCAAAAATATCCTTCACAAATATAATGAAAAATTTTGAGGGTTCATATTTTCTAATCAATATATTGTATAAATTTAAAATCTTTTCTATTATTAATATCATAAATTTTCATGTATTAGTTATTTACATTTTAATGTTAAATATAATGTACAGATAAAAAAAATCATATCAAACAAGATACTAATAATATATAACATCAAAAAATACATTATTTTTTCTAATAAACTTTGTCAAATGACCCATGAATGTAACTATTATGGGTAGTGTATTGAACTGATTCCGTGGTTAGGGAAAAGCCAATAGAGAAAAAATTGAGATCAGAAAACTTTTCAGTAGTAACTTCGAATTCCCTAATCTAGTCCAGATTTGGACAAAATTGAAGTCAGTGAGTTCTAGGAAAATATGATAACGAATGATAGATATAGTTATGAATTCGATTATATGAGTGGATAGGTAAGATATCAAGGAACTCGTACGACTTTACGGAATCGAATTCGGGCAAGTAGAACTCCTGAAACTGATCCTAACGTGAGCTGAAACTTTATGAGTGTGATGGGTTGAAGGTGTGTTGTGAAATAGGGATTTGAAATTCTTAATATAACTCTTTGTCTTCGTTCAAGACGTCAAGGCTGGATTATTACCGTCAGGGCGAGTTGCTGTAGAGGGAATATGTCCGTTGTGGCGTGACAGTCACGACTAAAGTAAAAAATAAACCCCAAAACATTATTATTCTGAAAAACTTCATTTTTAAGAGTTAGGAGACGATCCTTGTGATCTATTGAAGGTTTTTCACAAATGTCGATGCTAAAGGTAATGATTTCATCCCCCAAATCTATTTTTCAGTTCGTATAACGTAAATTTATAAGTAATTATCATTGGGGAACAATTTTAGCTTGAAGTTGATGGCGGGAAGAATCCCTATCTACACCTTATGATCATGGGTTATTGTGTTGTTTTAATTTAGGCAAATTAGATCTTAATTATTGATCGGTGCATTATAATAATTGTTTGTAGACCAAGAACAAGCGGAAAAAATCTGGAAAGGGAAGAATTAAGATTCTAATAAGGATTCAATCTTTGTTCGAGGTAGGTGATGGTTGTGATTTCATGTTTGTGTGATGTATGTTAGTAATTGATCCATTATAATACATGCAAGTATGTGAATGTTGCACTATTGATCACACTAATCATAAATGAATATGAATGAAAGATTGTATGTCATAATGAACAATTGATTGTATGATTGTGACAATGTACATTATGATTTTAATTATATAATGTTGAATAGAACGGGTGTCATGTTCCGACACACTAACTGAGATCAGATGTCACCTACCGACATACATATTGGAACAGGTGTCACGATACGACACACTAACTTGGAATGGGTGTCAGGATCCAACGCACTAACAGTTTGGTTATGCTTTCATGAGAGGGCCATTGACTTTTCATATATGTGTAATATTGAGAATATGGAATTTTACATTGATCCTAAAATTAATAATGATATTGTATATGTTCGGTATATGCTTGTTTCGTTTACTGGAATAGTCGTGTAATCCTACCAGTACACTGGTTGTGTACTGATTTTGCACTTGCTATTTTTTTCTTGAGTGTAAGGTATCTTCAGGCGTCAACTGACAGACTTCGCTTACGAGGTCAATGATCAAGACCAAATTCAAGTGTGATTCAGTTCTTTCGAGCTGCCATGAGCTCCTTTTTTGTTTAGTCCTCTCTTTCGGATTTAGACTCGTACTTTAGTTATTATCTTGTTAGATGGGTTGCACCCATTTTCATAGACTTGGTGAACTTTAGATTTTTGGTACATTGTCTTTTAGGTTCTGGAAGTGTTTTTTGCAATGTATAGTATTAAATTTATTTAAACTGTTTGAGTTTATATAAATTCTATTTTTATTCCTTCATTTAAACTCGCTTCCGTATCTTTAAATGTTAGTGTGGGGTTAACTGATTAGTATTAATGGTTCTCCAACTGTAAGGTTTGTGTGGGTTCAACTCATGACGGTCTGGGTCGTTACAAAGTTGGTATCAGAGCCCTAGGATCATTGATGTCAATGTAGCAAAATGAGTCAAGTAGAGTCTTGCCTAAAAGTATAGAGACATATGTAATTTTCTTCGAGAAGCTATATGACCTTAGGAAATCTCTCTCTTTTGTCTTGTCTCATATCTTGCTATAACTTGGTTCCGATTGGTATCTAGTGATCTAAATTGGTATATAATTTTCTTCACTCTTCTGTCAACACATTGTTAACTCTCTATTCAATGGCGTCAGACACGTAATTCCCATTTATGAGCCCGTTGAGGAGTCCGTAATAAAAGGTTGCAGTCGAGGAAGGCATAGAGGAAGACCAAGGGGAAGAGGCCGAAGAAGGGTAGCACCCTTTAGGGGTGGAGTTTCGGTTGAGAATGCTCCCATAATTGAGAATCCTCTTGTTTATCATGAAGATGTTGAAGGTAATGTAAAGGTTGAGTATGTGAGAATATTCGACAAGAGGAGGAGGTGCAGGCTGAGACTGTAGGTATTCCTCCCTTAGAACCAGTGTTAGCTCAACAGAGCATGTCTTTTTGAAGGGATGTTTTGTACCTGGAATCCTCCTAGCAGTGCAAGCTTCTCAACCCCCAACCAACAACCCCATTATTGTTACTAGTCCAAGGGCAGATACATCATTGGGTACTGATGCCTTTTTTTGTCCTTTATTGGGTCCGGTAATGATTGGAAATGAACACAAAATGTTGACTAAGTTCTTGAAATTGAAACAGCTGGTGTTCCATGGTTATGAGAGTCAGGACGCCTATGAGTTCATCTTAGATTGTTATAAGATGTTTCATAAGTTAGGTATCGTCCGTCGGCATAGAGTATAGTTCGTGACCTTCCAAATTCATGGTGAGGCTAAGCAGTGGTCGAAAGCATATGTGGAATACAAATCATCCACTTTACCCTCACTCTCTTGGATCTAGTTTCATTCTCTGTTTTTGGAAAAGTATGTTCCTCGGACCATCAAAGATCATAAAAAGGATGAGTTCATGGCTTTGGAGAAACATGGTATGACTTTGTCTAAATGCAATTGGTTTTTATTGAGAAAGACAAGATCCGTCATTGAATTATAAGTTACATGTATTCTTTGTGTACATGATTTTTGCAGGGAAAAGTGTAATGAGGTAACAAATTTTGTGGAGAAAGTGGAATGGGTGAGGAGAGACAGATAGGCTTGTCATTGGCTAAGAAATCTAGGAGCAAATGTAACTTTCAAGTTTCCTACTCCATATGTTCAGGGGGGCCGATACTTGCAGCACCACCAATTCATTAGGCCATGCCCGCTTCTACAGGTAATTACTCGGGAACTCCACCTCAAAATTTGATTCAGGATAGCCAAAGAGACGCACCTTCAGTTGGAAGCATTCCATCTTTAATTTGCACTTGTTATAATTATGGAGACCCTCAATATATGAGGAGAGATTGTTCCCACCCGTGCAGGTTGGATTCGGCACAGCAACAAACTAGAGCAATGGTACTCGGGCGAAATGGTAATAATAGTCGAGGCGTCCCCAATGTGTGCGAGAAGGAAATCAGCAAAGTCGTGGAGGTCAGGGAAACGGTAACGCAGGGGTACGACGCATCCAGGCAAGGAAATCGCCCATCAAGATCACAGGGCTTAGTGTTATGCCTTTCCGAGCAACAACGAGGTAGAGTCTTATGGCACAGTGATCATGTACTATTCATGTTTGTGATCACATTGCTAATGTGTTGTTTGATCAACTTTCTATTTATTCTTATGTGTCCGTGTGATTTGCCTCAAAATTTTATATGATTTGTGATATACTTGATGCCCCCGTAGATATTTCTATCCACTTGGAGAGTCTGTCATAGTCATCCATGTCTATCTCACTTAACCTATCTTGTTTATGTATTTTAAGACTTGGGGTGATTTGATTATTTTGGATATTATTGACTTCAATATAATCTTAGGCATGATTCAGTGGTCCCCTTATTATGTTGTCTTTAATTGTAATACTAAGTATGTAACTCTAGAGATCCTTGGTAGGGAAAAGTTAGAGTGGGAAGGGGTGTACAAGCCTAAGCCAGTTAAGATCATATCCTCCATAAGGTCTAGGAAACTAGTGAAGCAAGGTTGTTTGGCTTATTTAGCTCATATTCGGGATGTGGAGAATGAGTCTCCTTTTATTAAGTCTATTCATGTGATGTCGGAATTCAGAGAAGTGTTTCCTACTGATTTGTCTGGTATGCCTCCGGATAGAGATATAGACTTCTACATTAATTCGAAACCTAGTACTCGTCACATTTCCATTCCTCCATATCGTATGTCTCCGTAAACATTGAGAGTGTTGAACGCTAAAATCCAAAAGATTATTTATAAAGGATTCATTCGTCCTAGTGCCTCCCGATAGGGTGCATCTGTCTTGTTTGTTAAGAAAAATGATAATACTACGAGGATGTGTATAGATTATCAGCAATTGATTAGGGTAGCCATTCGAAATTAGTATCCACGACCTAGATGATATATTTGACTAGTTGTAAGGTGCATCGGTTTTCTCTAAGATTTATTTATGATCTGGTTACCATCAGTTAAAGATTAGGCATGAGTATATACCAAAAATTGCATTTAGGACCCTCTATGGGCATTATGAGTTCTTAGTTATGTCGTTCTGATTGACAATGAGCGCCTACAACTTTCATGAGTTTTATGAATGGGGTGTTCAAACCCTTTCTTGAATGTGGTCCCCGTAAGCTCATAACGCGGTAATGTTAGTAATAGCAATTCTTCTCTAGTGCAATGCATGCAAAGTGATAAGTTATGTATCTCTATTTCACCCCGTACCTTGGACCGGCTACGTGTGTATAATTTACTAAACCTTTACCTTTTCCTCATATTAAGCATCATATTCAATGTATGGTTAAGTTACTACTTCGCACCAATTGAAATTAGCCTATTAGATAGTATATACTAAATCTACGTTGATAATTCTTTTCTTATTAACTACTCCTTGGTCTGGCAAGTAGCAACAACGCAAATTCTAACGTTGGCCATCGTTAAAAAGACTTCTAAGCGAAAGAATTATGAATACATGCAATAACCTATTTGAAAATTGTTTAAGTACTATTCATACATTGTTAATCGTTCATGGTTCCCACAAACCTAGTTGTTGAGCTTAGCTACTGATTATCGCAAAAACACAATCAAAATTTATTAAACTAAATTTGTTTGTGTTAATCATAAAAAATTATGAACAATAGCTAAAGTATATTTTTATTAATTATGAATACAAATAAATAATAAAGGAGAAGAAAGAATAAACCACAATTCTACGGCCTCCACGGAGGCTCTTATAAAGCTCCAAACCTGGAAAAAGTTTATATTATGTCTTGTATCTTCTTTCTTTGCTTCCTCAATAATAATTTTTCATGCCTTTTATTTATAGATGTAGAAAACCGTAAATAAAATAATTGAGTACAAACAAATTAGGAATCCAAAACCAAAAAGAATTGGAATGTTTTTTTTCCTTTTCTTTTCGCATGTAGTGCCGCGTGAACGAATTGACCAGTGCATTGAGGGAATGTAGGCTGCAACTTTTTCGTGAATTGTTTTGCAATTCGCAGCAGCAATATGCACTTATATTATTTTATTCACTTTAATCCATTAAGTTGTCTGCTTAATTTCCCTATTCAACCTTCTATTTTTAATTTGTTTTAGCTTCAAATTTCTTCATTTTTCCACCAATTAAATCCTACAAATAAAATACACAACTTAGCACAACCAATAAAATTTATGCTCAAAATGGACATATATAAATAATAAATGTGAGGTAAATAATGATATAAATGTGTATTTGTGCCTCATATCAACACCCCACACTTAAACTTTTGTTCGTCCTCGAGCAAGCATTAAAGCTCATCTAAAAATAATTATACTAGCAATGTTATCACTTTGATTAATACAAACAATTAGGCCATATACCCATTTTAAAATATCAAATAGACTTCTCAATCATTATGCAAGACGTCTAAGTGAACAACAAACCTCTAACCTCCTAACTTGAAGGACTTTGAACTCATAAAATTTATGTTCGTTCACCTACTTTCATCAAAGAAAGTTAATAACATCACCTATCTAACATGAAACAAGTGCCCTCACAAAATAAAAAAGTCCACACACTCAATTCAAAAGATTGAATATAAATTTAGGACTTCATATGAAGAACAAATTTCACACTCACAAATAAAATTCATATGTAGCACAAAGAACCATATGTTTGCCCATTATGTACATTTCCACTAATTAAGCATGCTTGAATATATTATAATATATATATATTATAATATATATATATATATATATATATATATATATATATATATATATATATATATATTATATATATATATAATAGTGACTTCCACTTCCTTGAGCACTTTGCAATTTTTAGACTTCATCACCCATATTTCTTCTCTTTATTTTCAGTCCTCTCTTCAACAATTATTTCACACATAATTCTCATCACCACAAGAATGTTTCAGTCATTATTCTATTTTTTTTCCCTTCATAATAGCCACCCTCGACTTGCGTATTTTGCATAAGTTAAGGTGCACGATGTCCTTGGAAGGACCAGGTCATCATCAAGGTAATTTCTTTTTTTTTAATCTTTTTTTATGTCACATTTCAATTATATTTATTTTTTTCACATTCTTTCAAAGAGGACTTTTAAGAACTTTGTAGCTATCATTGATTATCATTTCACTCATCCATCCCTTTTTTTCATAATTGATAATTAAAATAAGTCTATGCTATGATACTCAAGGAAGCAAGATGAAAAAACTAGGGATTCAACAAAAATAGTCAAGGGAAAAATATGGGTACCAATAAAAGGCTACAAACTCAAATGGGTAACTATTGATATTATATCTAAAAAGGCTAAAATTTATAAGATAAAGCAAAGAAAGTCTATTATAATCTCCTAAACAAGGCAACACTTTTTTATTCCGCTTCAATAACATGCAGGGCAAGTTCTAGACTGAGATGCAAAACATGGAATAAACAAAATCTCACCACACATGACACAAGTATCAATCAATATGGATCAATTCTACTTCTAATAGAGAAAGGATCATAATAAACTACAAAACAAATAAGATATATACAAAGTTACAACCATGTACCTAGATGTCAAAAAGGTTTGCAATTTCACTAGTAATCAAGCATTCACAAGAAAGTACTACTTAAAATTAGGCCCAAAAAGTAATTATCATATAACTCAAAAGGGTGTTTTTTTCTTTCCAAAAATAATAATTAAAAAAATTACCTAAAATAAATAAATAAAAGACACTCGGTTCAAAAGGGTCTATCCTCAGGAAAAGAACAGAAAACAAAAGCCAAGGAACCCATCCTAAAAAAAACTCAGTAAAACAGTAAAAACTAGGAATTCATTCCTCCACACCGCACTTAAAAAGATTTATGTCCCTAAAGCATTAAATAAAATATAAAACAAGGGTTAGAAAAACTCCCTGTGGCCTTTAAGTCTAGCTAGTAGCACGTTCTCTAAATTTATATTAAGGGTCTTCACCCCACACTTAAGCTCAAACATGCTCCTTTTTCTTGTTTGGGTACTCAGAGTTTCCCTAATATGCAAAAACAAGATTAAAAAAAGTGATACTAATGAAATAAAATAAGAAATAATAATAATATAAAATAAAAATAAAAAGTTACGCTACTAATTAGGTCGGATACAGCACTATCAATTTTACTATTTTTTCTTTCACTTTGAAGATATGAATTGCACCCCAATTTTGAATCAACTTTTCTATTACGTTCAAGGGGTGGTGGTACAAAAATAAAGATCCCAAACAACAAATATCGCATTATGCACTTCTTGGATCCTAAGTGAGGAATGTAGTTTTTCGATGTTGAAATAATAAATTCAAAAATATAGACCCAATTTTCCTTCTCCATACACTCTTCTATAGGCATAGATAACTCGATGATAATAATAAAAAAAAAAATCTAAAACTAGTCCTAAGAAATAAAAAAAACTACAAGTTAAAATTATATTTTTATTAATCACGAATACAAATAAATAATAAAGGAGAAGAAAGAATAAACCACAATTCTCCGGCATCCACGGCGACTCTTACAAAGCTCCAAAGCTAGAAAAATTTATATTATGTCTTGTATATTCTTTCTTCCCTACCTCTTGCATAGGTGGATTTAAACGCATCTAGTGCTCAATACTGGCTTATGATCGGGCATGAGTTGGATTTTATGTGAACAAATATTGGGAGGGATCCCAAAAATATCCACAATAGTCCACCCAATAGCTCATTTGAACCTCTTCAACACTTCAACCAAACACTCTACTTGTTGCATATTCAAATCTGATGCAATAATTACCAGCAAAGTGTCACCTTTCCCCAAGAATACATACCTCAGATATGGTGGTAGAGCCTTAAGATCCAATTTTGGAGCCTCGTCAATAGATAGTTTCGCGTATGAAGACTCGTGATGCTTCATATCTAAATAAAATTTCTTTGGTTTGAACCGAACATCACCTTGATCAAGTGATGCAACCAATGACCTTTACTCTTCGATACAGTCAATCTCAAAATTCATGATCACTGCCGCTAGTACCTCAACACCAATATGCTCTTTTGTTTGTACCTCAGACGAACTCTCAACCTTGTAGGATATCGCAGATATCGATTGGAGCTCACCATTCTGCCTCATTGACCTACAAATGTTGAAAGTCGCTTCTTCATTGTTCAATCAAAACTTCATCTGTCCTTTCTCCATATCAACTAAGGCACGATCGGTAGCAAGGAACAACCTCCCAAGAATAATAGACACCTCAAAGTCCACCTCACAATCAAGAATCACAAAATCGGCCGGAAAAATAAATGACTCCACTTTTACTAGCACATGACGGAGTATCCCAATAGGCCTCTTCACCGTTCGATCGGCCATCAGTAGACGCATTGCAGTGGGCTTTGGGTCACCCAAACCCAACTTCTTGTAAATAGAGAGAGACATGAGATTTATGTTTGCCCCAAGATCACATAATGCTTTAGCAAAGTGTAACAACCCGATTGTACATGGAATATTGAAAGCACCCAGATCTTCTTTATTTTGCACAAGAGACCTTGTAGCAATAGCACTACAATGTTGCATCCAATCATCATCCTCAAAATAACCGATTTCTTCTTAGTGCCCATATCTTTCATGAACTTGGGGTAGCGGGCATTTGTTCAAGAGTTTCGATCAAAGGGACATTGATGGAAAGGTGTTTCAACAAAGTAATAAATGTATTTCACATTCTCGGTCTTTTTCACTAATCTTTGCGGAAATGGAGGTGGTGGTCTAGGAATTCAGTTTGAAGATTTTAAGCATGCAACGGTGTCCCAGATTTAAGACTCACTATCGTATTGCAGCAATTTAGCATGTAAAGTAACGAGAGTAAATAGAGGAGTTTAGAAAGACATACCTGTATACTTTAGTGTAGGGAATGAAGAGATGAATTCTTTCAAGTATGAAACACCAAAGAGCGACCTCGAACACCGACCAGGAAGAAGACAGACAAAGATGGATGATTCGGGAAGAGAAGGGATTTAGGAAACTTGTGGAGATTTGGGGAAGAGGAGAATTTGACTGATATAAATGGGAGTTAATGGGTGAGGAAGTGGGGAAGTTGAAGGGAAATGAGGAGGGAAACGGCTTTGGGGAATGTTTTGAAAGGGCGGGTAACTGAAGAGTTTAAAAATTTAATAATAGCCGGTCGAGTCGGGTCGGGTTAGTTGGTCGGAAGAGCCAACGATTTCCCATCGACGGATAGTAAGTCAGTCGACGGTCCGTCGACTGCTCCGTCGAATGTGACCTAACTTAGAAAAAATTAAAGAAACAAACATGGGATCTATGGACCCTACCAACGGTCCGTCGAAAGGATCAAGGTCCGTCGATTGGTGCACCAGACCAATTTTCTGCAAATTTCTGGGGATTTGGTCCCTGCACATTGAACACCCAATAAGCAATTTTTTTTGTGTTTTCTAGACACTTTTTAGACACGGACACTAGTATACTCTCTAGCCAACACTTTTTAAAAAATAAAATTAATTCGTGACATTAAGTGAGAAAAACAAAAATAATGCAACTACGCCTATAAAATCACGAAAAAAAATTATTATTGGCTAGAGGATATATATTGTGTTGCCTCCCAATCAGCGCTTGATTTAACGTCGCGGCACGACGCGGGACTCTTGATTACTCAGACTTCATCAAGATGGTATGCCTCGATCACTTCATTCGCCTTTTCATCATGCCCAAGGTAGATTTTGATTCGTTGCTCGGTCACCTTGAACCTTACACCCTCCTTATTCTCCAACTCAACCACTCCATGAGGGAAAACTTGGGTGATCAAGAATGGACCAGTCCATTTGGACTTGAGTTTACTCGGAAACATGCGCAACCTAGAGTTGAATAAAAGCACCAAATCCCTAACCACAAAGTCGCGCTTCTCAATATTTTGGTCATGGTACTTCTTCATCTTTTCTTGGTAGAGGGATGAACTTTCATATGCCTTTAAGAGAAATTCATCAAGCTCATTCAACCCATTTAACCTCTATTCCATAGCTTCATTCCAATCCATTTTTCAGTTTCTTCATTGCCCACATGGCCTTATGCTCTAACTCAAATGGCAAGTGACAAGCTTTCCCATATACAAGTTGGTATGGGAACATAGATATGGGAGTCTTGTAAGCTGTCCGGTGGGCCCAAAGAGAATTATCAAGACTCCTTGAGCAATCCGTTTTATTCGCATTCACCATTTTTTCCAGAATCTTCTTGATTTCTCTGTTTGACACCTTAACTTGCCCACTAGTCTGAGGATGGTATGGCGTGGCCACATTGTGGTGAACCCCATATTTCTCCAACAATCCATTGAAAAACTTGTTGCAAAAGTGGGATACCCCATCACTAATAATGTCCCTTGGGGTGCCAAATTTGGAAAATATATTCTTTTTCAAGAATGCAGTGACACTCTTCCCTTCATTATTTGCAAGTGCTATGGCTTCCACCCATTTCGACACATAATCAACCGCCAAAAGAATGTACTTCATCCCATAAGAACTCACAAAAGGGACCATAAAGTCAATGCACCACACATTAAACAATTCGATCACAAGAATGGGATTTAAAGGGAGCCCTTGCCTTCTAGAAATACCACCATCTCTTTTGCACCAATCACATGCCTTGGCGAACTCATGTGCATTTTGGTGGATGGTTGCCCAATAGTAGTGACATTGCAAGATTTTATGGGTTGTACGCATACCACTATGATTCCCACCCATAGGAGAGGCGTGGCATGCCTCCAAAACTCTCCACATCTCAACTTCCGGTACACAATTCCAAATAAGACCATCAGCACAACTGCTATAAAGATACGGATCATCCCAAAAGAATTTTTTCACATCATGCATGAACATTTTCCTTTGATGAAAGGACAAGTCCAATGGGATAATATCACTAGCCAAGTAATTCGCAAAATCTACGAACCATGGAATCTAGTCTTGAGAAGCTGCCAATGCATGCTCATCAAGGAAAGTTGTTAGGATCGAATTCACGCATACACACTTGATGAATGAAGAACAGAAGAACTTTCACGAGAAAGAGAAGAGAGATCTAGAGTGAGAAAGAGAAAACCCAATATTTCGTGATAACACACCGTGAGTAAACTTCCACGGCTGTGGGGTATTTTATATTTAATGAATCAGAGTATTTTTTGTTACAGAGAATAAATAGAGAATAAATAGTTATATATATTTTTTGTTAAACCCCTTGCACAGTTATATATATTAATCAGGCTCCACAACCTAACAATTCTCCCACTTGGAGACTGACTCAGTCATCCAAAAATACATTCTCAAAAAAAAAACTCTTCATCATCAACATCTTTACCGCACCGCAACATCTGTAGCAACAACTACAAAAGACCGACCGAGGTTTTACATAACCCCAGTTTCCCAACAACAACACATTTCGTCAACATGTCTGTCGGGTTCTTTGCACCCTCTATCTTCTCCAAGCACATATCACCATCCTCCACTGCCCTGCAAGTGAAATGGTTTCGCCTTCTGATGTGCTTTGTCTTCGAATGATAGACTAGATTTTTCACCAACTGTATGGCACTCTGGCTATCTGAGTAAAGAATCTTCTCGCTCTGCTTCTTGCCCAATTCCTCAAGATAATCTACCAGCCATATCATCTCTTTCCCAGCTTCAGCTATTGCCACATACTCAGCTTCAGTAGATGAAAGAGAAACACACTTCTGAAGCCTGGACATCGAACTCACTGTTGTTCCACCAATAGTGTAAATGTAACCGGATGTACTCTTGCTCGAGTCAACATCCCCACCAAGATCAACATCCACAAAACCCTGAAAAGTCACCTTGCCTTTGCCAAAACAAAGTGAAGTATTGGATGTACCTCTCAGATATCTCAGAAGCCACTTCACAGCTTCCCAATGCTCTTTCCAAGGGTTTGCCATCTACCTGCTAACAACTCCCACTGCATGTGCTATATCAGGTCTAGTGCAGACCATAGCATACATCAAACTACCAACTGCTGAAGCATATGGAACAAGTGTCATGTGATCACGCTCCTCGGCAGTTTTGGGTGACTGTTCCTTTGACAATTTAAAGTGATTTTCCAATGGATTAGTCCTGGGTTTAGCATCATTAACCCTAAATCTGCTCAACACCTTCTCAATGTACAACTCCTGAGATAAATTTAAAGTGCCAGCAGATCTATCCCGAGAAATCTTCATCCCCAAAATCTGCTTCGCTGGACCCAAATCTTTCATCTCAAACGCTGCAGACAACCTTGTCTTCAGATTGTTAATCTCCCTCATACTAGATCCTGCAATCAACATATCATCCACATACAAGAGTAGAAAGACATATGAATCAGTGTATTTCTTGAAGTAACAACAAGGATCCTTTTTAGCTTTGCATCCACTCTTGATCATGAAGGAGTCAAATTTCTTGTACCACTGGCTTGGTGCTTGCTTTAGTCCATACAAGCTCCTGGTGAGCTTGCACACCATGTGTTCCTTGCCTGGAACCACAAATCCTTCCGGTTGCTGCATATAGATCTCTTTGTCCACATCTCCATGTAAAAATGTTGTTTTTACATCCATTTTCTCAAGATACAAATTCTCCGATGCAACAATACTCAACAGAATTCGAATAGAATTTAACTTCACTACAGGAGAGAATATTTCAGCATAATCAATACTTTCCTTTGTGAATATCCTTTAACCACTAAACGAGCCTTGAACCTTCTTTTGCCATCTGTTTCAGTCTTGATTCTGAACACCCACTTGTTCAGCAAAGCTCTTTTCCCTGCAGGTAACTCAGTCGACACCCATGTGTCGTTCTTCTCAAGTGACCTCATCTCATCATCCATGGCTTGCTCCCACTTGATCGAATCCTCCACCGGTAGGGCCTCATCAAAAGACTATGGTTCCCCCTCATCAGTCAGCAATAGATAGTGTATTGAAGGTGAATACCTATCTGGTGCCCTCATAGTTCTGGATGATCTCCTTAACACCTGCTGAGGTGTAACTTGCTCCACTTCAGATTCTTCCGTAGGAATTGGTTGAGTATCTGCTTCGACATCTCTGGGGTTACTCTTCTCCAACTCAACCTCAACTCCCACTTTCTTTGCAATCTCTAGAACCTTCTGCTCTCTGTCCTTGTACAGGACAGACTCATCAAATGTCACGTCACAATGTCTCAGGATCTTTCTGTTCTTGTCATCCCAAAACCTGTAACCAAACAAATCAGAACCATAGCCTATGAAGTAACACTTCACAGCCTTGGCATCAAGCTTTTCTCTTTTTTCTGGATCAACATGAACATAAGCAGTGCAACCAAAAGTCCTCAAGTGTGAGTACTTCAGTTCTTTTCCTGTCCACACCTCCTCTGAAATCTTGAACCCTAAACGAACTGATGGTCCCCTGTTGATCAAGTATGCAGCTGTGCTCACAGTATCCGCCCAAAATGTTTTGGGCAGCCCACAATGAATCCTCATACTCCTTGCACGCTCATTCAATGTTCTGTTCATCCTTTCAGCAATTCCATTCTGCGTTGCCTTACCAGGAATTGTTCTCATCAATCTGATTCCCTCAACTACACAGAATGACTTGAACTCTGATTTGTCATACTCTCCTCGATTGTCAGACCTTAGACATTTGACTTTCAAACCGGTCTGATTCTCAACTTCAGCTTTCCACTTCTTGAAGGTTGCAAACACATCTGACTTATGCTTCCAGAAGTAAACACATACCTTCCTGCTGAAATCATCAATGAAGGTAACCAAGTGATGATACTGGAGATGGTCCCCAAACATCTGTATGGACCATTTCCAACCGCACTTTCTTTGGCTCTCTAGGAGTCTTTGTGAATCTTACTCTTTTCTGTTTGCCCATAACACAGCTCTCGCAAAGACCCATATCAATAGACTTCAGACCCTCTAATGCTCCTTTTGCAACCAGCATCTTCATTCCTTTAGTACTCATGTGTCCAAGTCTGTTATGCCACAGACATGAACTGGAAGCACCTTCAGCAACAGCGGCCATGTTTATACACCCTGCAGTGATGTACAAGGTTCCAGATTTGGTGCCATGAGCTAATACCATAGCACCTTTCATAATATTCCACGAACCTTTCCCAAACTCTGCTGCATATCCCGTGCTATCCAACTTACCAACAGAGATCAGATTTTTCTTGATACCAGGAATATATCTGACATCCTCCAATGTCCACTGGTTTCCCGAGGTGGTCTTTATGTAAACATCCACCTTTCCTTCAATCTCTAAGGCTTTGTTGTCACCAAGATATACCTTTCCAAAATTTCCAGATTTGAAATTTTGGAACAACTCCTTGCTTGTAGACGAATGGAAAGATGCACCAGAATCCAAAATTCATGATTCAACCGGGCTGTTCATACTAAGGATTAGAGAATCTCTAATGTCTTCTACTGAATTTACAGAATCATTGTCATCTCCAAATT
This sequence comes from Solanum peruvianum, assembly GCA_027705065.1. Taxonomy (NCBI): domain Eukaryota; kingdom Viridiplantae; phylum Streptophyta; class Magnoliopsida; order Solanales; family Solanaceae; genus Solanum; species Solanum peruvianum. The sequence continues at coordinate 21,479,656 of JAKWJD010001758.1, forward strand.
TCTGATTCTGTTTCTTCTTTGGCTTTGTACAGTTCGTCCGAAAGTGCCCTTTTCTCCACAGTTCCAACAAGTCACGTTTGATCTGTTCAGGGATTTTCCTCGATTCTTTGATTTTGATCGACCATGTTGATTTTGTCCTTTCGTCTTACTTCTCCCCCTTCGGTCAACGCTTAGAGCACTGCCCGATGAATCTCCCACTTCTCGTTTGCGAATACTTTCGCTAAGAACAACATCACGGATTTCATCAAACTTCAGGTTCTCAGATCCATGGGAACTGCTAATCGCAGCAACAACAGTATCCCAAGACTCGGACAGAGATGACATCAAAATCAATGCCTTAATTTCATCTTCGAAATTAATATCCACAGAATTGAGTTGACTCACAATCATATTGAACTCGTTTCTATGATCAGAAACGGATCCATTCTCAGACATCAGTAAATTGAACAATCTACGCATCAAATATACCTTGTTCATCGCCGATGGTTTTTCATACATGTTTGACAGTGCCTTCAACAGATCGGACGTAGTCTTCTCCTTCACGATATTGAACACCACGTTTCTTGAAAAAGTCAACCGGATCAACCCTAGAGCCTGGCGATCCTTGAGTTTCTACTTCTCCTCCGTCATGGATTCCGGCTTCACCCCGGTCAACGGTTCGTGAAGATCTTTCTGGTACAAATAATCTTCGATCTGCATCTTACTGAAATCGGATCCATCAAACTTCTCGATTCCAAGCTTCGAACTATCCATCTTCAGTGATCGTGTTGAATCTCCTTAGCTCTAATACTAGTTGTTAGGATCGAATTCACGCACACACACTTGATGAATGAAGAACAGAAGAACTTTCAAGAGAAAGAGAAGAGTGATCTAGAGAGAGAAAGAGAAAACCCAATATTTCATGGTAACACCCCCTGAGTAAACTTTCACGGCGGTGGGGTATTTTATATTAATGAATCAGAGTATTTTTGGTTAGAGAGAATAAATAGTTATATATATTTTTGGTTAAACCGCGTAAACAGTTATATATATTAATCAGGCTCCACAACCTAACAAAAGTATCATCAATTTCAGCTTTTTCACCTAACTCATTTTGAAGATGACTATGGTTGTTGTCAAACTAGTCACGCTGCTTCATCTCAAATTCAGTCTCCGGTCATCGTTTACCCGGGTGACTGTATCTTCTTATCCAAATGGCTAGACCATCGGTGACTTTCATCCATTTACAATTGATTTTGGGTTGGTGTTGCTCGACTTTGTTCAATCTTTGTTGTCAATCATATTATTATTATTATTCTTTTTCACTTTATTGTCTTCATCGACACAAATTCTTCTTCGCTGGTAATAATTTTGTGTTTTCTTTGTCCAAATATTGCGTTTTGGGATTTATAAAAGTATAAATTTTATGTTTTTGCTCAGTTATTTGTGATATGTGGTTGCTGTTAAGTTTATGATTCATTTGTTGAATTGTTTCTTCTTACATTTCCTTTGCTGCTTGATGAGTTGGTTCCTCTATTTTTTATCTGTTTTCTTATGATTGTTCAAAAATTTGGTTGATGCACATTGATGTTTTAATTGATTTTAATACTTATACTGATGTGGATTCAACAATAGTTTATCTTTTTGTCTGGGTATTTTTTTATTCTATTGTTTGTTGTTGGTTTAGTATGTTGATAGACTTGTTGCTGGTTAGTTATGATTAAATGGACTGTTTAAGAGGCTTAAGATTGAAAAGATTTACAACATCAAGAATATCATTCCTTGTTTTGAACATTTTCCTATGTCAATTAAAAGTTCTAAGGTAAAAAAAAAAAAAAAGCATAAAAATCAAATAACATCCATAATCAAAGTACACCGATAGCACTCTTAAACCACACATCATAACAATTTTTTTCCTTACATCATTTACTTAATTAAGTCCAAATAAGTATGATTCCAAGGTTATAAAATATAAAAACTTTAAACGCTAAAAATAAGTTGATATGATGAAGTAAAATTCAATGATACTTTTAAGTACTAGTTAGAATTTAAACTCTCATCTCGCCTAATCAGATTTTAATCGATAAAATTTGTACCAACCTAATAAAATATCAACTTATTAGAAAATTATATGGAAAGCAAAAATACATGTGTATTATCAAAAGGTGATAGTTCAATGTAGATGAACTATTGCAGTATATTGATTAAATTTTATTGTTGTCAACTTACTTAAGAAAAATGTTGATCTGGTTAAAAGAGTAAAGCAACTTGAATATAGATAAAAACCTTAGCTTCTCCAGAACAGTTTCATTAAACAATTGAATCACAAATTACAATATATTTGTCTTAGTATTCTTTCTTAAGAAAAAATTCGCCTGATTAAATTTAAAGAGTACTTCATAAATAAACAAATTAAAGAGCTCATCACTGGAATGCTGAAATGTTTTTACAATAAATATAGGCACTTAATTTTGGGGGGAAAACTTATTATTATAGTTTGAAGTTCAACAAAGGTATTCTGCAACATTCATCAACCTAACTGTTGGGCTTTGTGGAGGCTTGTGAGCCGGCCCGACCCATTACTGAAACCTAGGTTAACCATTTGGTTTTCCTATAAATATGATCCTTGTATTTGTAATTCAAAGTAGCACAGTGAAATAAAATCCTCCTGTTACAGTCGTGGAGTAGGGAAACCGAACCACGTTAATTCTTGTGTGTCCCGTTTGTGTTCCGTTTCTCTTTTCTCTAGATTATTTGTGTGTGTTGTGTGTTTAATTCCCAACATTGGTATCAGAGCGAGGTTTCAACAACACTGTAACACAAACTGTGAGAAATTGTCACATAGGGTTCTTGTGTGAAGAACTGTGTGCAGGGAGGAGAGCCGCCGTTACCGTGTGGGTAGCCTCAAGCAGCAGCCGGCTAGGAGAACCGCGCAGGGTGCGAACAGCCGTCGTCCGTGTGTTGTCCGTCGCGCCGTTCCGTTGGCCGCCGCGTCGGGAAGGAGTGTGCCGCCGCCGTTCGCAAGCTACAGCCGTGCAAGACGCCGAGGATCTGGAACCGCCATTCGCGAGCAGCAGCCGCCGCGAACCAGGCAGCCCAGATCGAAGGAGATCTGCGCAGATCGTAGCCCAGCGAGGAGAAAGCCGCGCAGCAGTAGCGAGGCAGAGAACGCCGCTGCCGTCCAGTGGCCGCCGCGTCGAGGAGCCTCAGATCCAGCCGCGGGCGTCCAGATTGTTAGCATCGTCCAAATCGCCGCCCGCTGTCTGTAGACGCCGTTTAGGGAATTGCCGAAGTCCTTTGAGATGGCAGAAGATGGGAAGTTCCGAATTGAGAAGTTCGATGGTACAGATTTCAGTTGGTGGAAGATGCAGATTGAAGATTTGCTGGTTCAGAAAGATTTGACGTAGTGTTGGGTGACAAGCAAGGAAAATTGTCTGATGCAGAGTGGGCAGTTTTGGATCGGAAAGCTATGTCAGTTATCCGACTCTCGTTGACCAGAATGTTGCGTTCAACATTCTTAAGGAGAAGACAGCGAAAGGCATCTTGGAAGCCTGTCTAACATGTACGAGAAGCCATCTGCAGCAAACAAATTTTTTCTGATTAGAGAGTTGGTGAACACAAAGATGAAGGAAGGCAGTTCAGTTACCGAGCACATCAACTCATTGAATTCGATCTTAGCCAGACTTTTGTCAGTTGGCATTAAGTTCGATGATGAAGTTCAAGATTTTACTACTGTTATCATCATTGCCTGACAGTTGGTCCGGAACGGTTACAGCAGTTGTCAGTTCAGTGGGACCTAATGATTCACCTTTGAGAAGATTCGTGATCTCGTTCTTGGCGAGGATGTCAGAAGAAGGAGTTCTGGAGAATCATCAGGTGATATGCTAAACGTCGTCACAGACAGAGGAAATAACAGAGGTAGTGGGAGCAGGAACCGAAGAAGGAGTCAGTCGAAGGCTCGGGATGGCTCAGGTGTAACATGTTGGAACTGCAAGGAGGTGGGGCATTTCAGGAATCAATGCCAGAAAGACACAAGTCAACATTGCAAAAGACAGCGCCGACGAGGATTTGTTTATCTGTTGCGCGGAGAGCAATGTGGATTCCTGCGTCATGGATTCTGGTGCTTCTTTTCACGCTACCACAGCAGTGAAGCATTGCAGAATCTGTTATTGGAGACTTTGGAAAGGTAAGGCTTGCAGACGATAGAGCTCTTGATGTTACGGGCATGGGTGACATGGTGCTGAAGACGCCAGTCGGTTTCTGGACCTTGAAGGATGTCAGAGTTGTTTCCAAGCTTGACGAAAAGTTTGATTTCTGTTAGGCAGTTGGATGAACAGGGACATCATGTGAAGTTCGGAAATGGGCATTGGAGGTCGTGAGGGGCAATCTTTTCATGGCTCGTGGAACAAAAAGAGGATCGTTGTATATTGTCGGATTACCTCTGAGGGAGTGACCGTCCCAGTTCAGAAGAAAAACAAAGTCCGGTTCACAGAATCTCGTGGGCAGAAGAAGGTTGTCTTTGCAAGAAAGAACCCAGAGCCACAGTCAGATTCAGGATGAACGAGCAAGGAAAGGTTCAGGAAGACCAGTCAGAGGCGTTTGTGGCAGTGGGAGCACCGGCCGTGCTTCAGCCAAGGCTCCTAGAAGACAGTGGGTCAAGAGAACCAGTATTCCAGCTGTTGATACGTCTCCAGAAAATTTCTTGCTGAGTATGGAGAGTGTTTGTTCTCAGGGAGTTCTAGGATCCGGCAGTTCATGTCTCAAGTGGAGCCGGTAGGGACCGAGGACGAGTCAAGGGCAGTTTCGCCGTGACTGATGTGTTGAAGCTTCGGGGAGCTTCAACGGGCCTTTCAGTTGACTGATGAGAAGGCCGCTGTAGCAGGAGGAGTTGAAAAAGATTACTAGACATACAAGTGTTCTAAGTGGATGACAGTTGAAATTCTTCAAGCCTCCAAGTGGGAGATTGTTGGGCTTTGTGGAGGCTTGTGAGCCGGCCCGACCCATTACTGAAACCCTAGGTTAACCATTTGGTTTTCCTATAAATATGATCCTTGTATTTGTAATTCAAAAGTAGCACAAGTGAAATAAAATCCTCCTGTTACAGTCGTGGAGTAGGGAAACCGAACCACGTTAAATTCTTGTGTGTCCCGTTTGTGTTCCGTTTCTCTTTTCTCTAGATTATTTGTGTGTGTTGTGTGTTTAATTCCCAACACTAACCATCATTTTGATCCCTTAGCTTATCATTGTATTTCATTGAATCAATTAGAAAATCTTATCATGAAATGTTTTAGAGAAAGCAAGATAACTATTGGAGGAGTATATAATGACAATATGTAATATTGAATAAAAGTTTAATACCGGAGAAGCATAGATGGATGAGAACAAAGAAATAAGAACCCTGATCTAGTAGTTTCATATTCATTATTAACAAAAATTGTTTACAGGGAATGAAAACATATGCATCTGATAACATATCAATATTAAACTCCAATCATCAGGTCCTTAAGTCTTTCCTTTCATAATGAAGAAATTTCTATCACTAGGACACAACCAAATCAATTCTTTGCGTTTGGATCGAAGTATGTTTAGTTCTAGCTTTTCTAACAGATTTTGAAAGATAATTTAATAGCGGAAAATCATAAAAAGGAAAACCTATAAAACAAAACTTAATATTAAGAACCAAAAAGTTAACAACAAATATCTTAATTCATGTTTTCGGTTTTTTTTCTAATTAAAATTTTATGAGATCCTTTATAGATACTAAAAGAAACAAAAAGTGAGAAAATCAAGTCTTACTATAGAAATCTGAATTGAGTTTGTTCTGGAAAGTTGAAATAAGTTCTCTTTTAAATGACTGGGAAGTTTTGGGTGTACTTCAGAATTTCGAGTTATTAGTCATGCAATTATAAGAAGAAAAAAGAATACCATATGTAAGGAATTGTTGGTGTTCCTTGTTATCAGTTCAGATAGAATCTTTAATGTTAGATGAATATGCAGACACTTGCATTCAAAATTGTTGAATGCTAAGAGAGACCTTGTATTTTTGGAGGAAAAGAGAACTTGTGAGTTCTCGTCTCACGGTTAAACTAATAAGGGTCATTTGAATAGTGCTAGTATTGCAACTAATTTTACTAACAAATAAGTTCTGTGGGTGCTCAATATAGAAGAATAAGGATTATTTTGAGTGAACTTTGTCGACATTCTTTTTTCTTACAATACAAATTTAAACTTCTGGGCAGTCCATACACTAGATTTGATTTCATTTATGTTATTTTTGGGGATATGTTAGTGTTATTTGATAATTGTATATTAGAGATCTTTTTTCTCTAATTCCCTAAAGAAATTATCATCTATATTGATTTTACTTTGTCATGATATTCTTTCTAGATAGCCTTACACATTTCAGTCTTGTTCTCAAGCTTTCAGCCTTAGCATAAATACTTGGCCAATATGCAATGTTTTCTAAACAGTGGACCATCATGGATACAGCTCGCCTGATGTTCCACAATTTTTATAAGGTGAGTGGTATTAATAACCACATAAAGAATATGGAAGGATGACAATATATGACATTTGAGCTTACAAAAAGTCTCTAGCTAACTATAAATACTATTTAAGCCAAAGCTAATGAGTTAATTAAGTCCTGAAGTTGCTCAGCCTTAGTCCTTTGATACACAAATGACATCACCCCCTTATACTGCAGTATAGCTAATTAGAAATTTCTATGGCACACAAACACATTTTTTTCCACAACTTCTAGTATATAGAAAGGGGATCCAGGATAAATTTGTAAAAAATGTTACTGGATTTCGTATTCCACCACTTATCGAAAGATAGTGCTACAAGAATGTTGATATTGGGACCTTGTTCATTTGTTTTACCCGAGTGTAATCATGTAGATTGTAGGCTACGTGTGAATTGTCACATAGGATTTCCATTGTCTTATATAACTTTGATATTTCATGTTTTTATACATAACATTTTATCTTTTGACTCATTTTTAATTTATTGTTTTAGGCCATACAATCTGATGTTCGAAAAGTTTGCATGTGAAAATTCAATATGCGAAAAGATTCAGGGAGTTATTTGAAGACATTATTCAATAGGATTGCTTATATTAGTTTATAATATAAGTATTTTTTAAATTATGATATAAATATTTTAGATTCGTATTTCTTTTTTGTTTAGATTTGAAGAGATTTTGTTTTATGTATATTGATAGAAAAATTACAAAATTATAACTAGAAGTGCAAATTAGATCATTTTTTTGGACATATATATTAGTAATAGCGGCAAAGTAGTTGTCACTAAAGCATGTGACTTCAAGTATTAATTTAATTGAATATACCAACTATAAAAATGGTGTTTGAATGGGGAGATGAAGACGTTTTCACGAGGATATTGTAGCCTTTAAAATTTCTAGTAAAATTTAGTTGCCATTAAAATGGACGCTAAAAAGGAAAACTCGAACATTTTCAGAAGGAATATTGTAGCCTTTTTATTTGCCACAAAACAATTATCTTTTAAACTATTGACGTTTAGCTGCAATTTAATTGAATTAGCCGGATATAAAAATGAACAGTAAAAGAGCATAGTTAGGCATTATGAAATTGATTTAGCAACAAATGTAATGCCGCAAAAAATTTCCGCAAAAACTAATTGTTATTCGCGGCAATAGGTACTACCCTTTACCAGCTTTTTCGAGAATGGTCACGAAAGCCTTTAGCGACCCCAGCATCGCCAACTAAAGATAAATGGCCGGTAAAGGATATAGCCTCAATTTTTATCGTCGCGAAAGCTAATTTTTACTGCCACAAAAGACCCATTTTGTAGTAGTGTATAATGTATTTGAGTCATTTAGAAAGTTTTAGAATCAAAACGTCAAGGAACGTCCATGACGTCCGAAATGAGTTCAAGAGGTGCTAGCGTGCCTAAGCCTATTTGACTAAGTTTTAAGAGTCGGAAAATGATGAGGGTTGGTGGTAAGGTGTCTAACACGTCTTGAGGAGGACCATTGGAAAGGTGGCTAAAAGATGCCAAGAGGCAGTGTCTACCTATGTGTGCAGGCGACAAGGCGTCATTGGATCGACGGGGTGTCGATGCCTCCACTGACCAACACTTAGCCATTTTGGCTGATGGTCATTTTGGACCACTCTCTGACCAAAACAACGATTGCACATGACGGACGTGAACATTGACCGTCGTTTGACAAACGGATCGTTGGTCGTGTTGTTGTCTGTCAAGGCATTGTTTTGCTGCACGTTTTTAAGTTAGTCAAGTTAATTAATTAGGTGGTTAATTAATTATTTAGGGGTTAAGCAAGGTCTAATTAAGTAAGATAATGACCTATATAAATACCCTAACCTAATTATACTAACCTAACCCTCATATTTTCCCAAACCCAAATTGCTCTTCCTTCTCTCTTGTTTCTCCCTCCCAAAGAAACCCCATTGATACCAAGCAAAAGGTGGGTTCTAGGGATGCAAAGGATCAAGTTTCTCCATCAAACTCCATCAATTAGTGAGGTATAGGATTCCTTTAACCTTTGGGATCTCTTTCCCCAAAGGGTTCCTCGAAATCGATTTCAAAAAGAAGAGTATAAGATGGGTTTTCTTCTATTACGAAATTGATCTTGTGAATTGCATTCCTTATGATTCCTTTTGGTTATTATGAGTAGATTAACATGTATTATGGTTACATTATACTAATTCTTGATACATTGTCCTAGTTTGTGGAAGATGACATTTTCTTCTTAACCCTATGTTATGATCTTGAATTGAGTTGTATAGTATTGATATATTTGGCTTGGTTAGTGTGTGAGTTTCTATCCCTTTTTATTATTATTATTATTATTATTATTATTATGTCAATTATGAGTTGATTTTGATATATTTTAATCCAATTGTGCTAGTTCTTGAGTAGCTGATCTAAGTCTCTAATTTTAGGTTATGAAATAGTGATGAATTGTTGTGTAGTGAATCAATTGACTTCATTATTATGTGTGTTACTATTTTTTGATGATATTATACCATTGTTGGGGTGAATTGGATGGTTGATGGTAAGACCTTGATGATGGCATTTTTGAAGGACAGTGGGTAAGTCTTGTGATCTCTATTCTTTACTTCAATTATGATTACTTGTGATTAAGTGATGATGTTGCATTAAGGTACACCTTATATTAGGATTGCTAGGGTTGGTATGATGTTGAATTGAAATGTCTTGAACTATGGATTGTGAGTTGTTGCTAAGATGTCAATGTTATAAGGATGGTGATAACTTACTAATGTGCCTTATTATGATGTGATATGTAAGTGTGCTAACTTCACATGGATGAATTGTAATGAAAGGAAATACTCATGCAATTCTTATTGAGCTATGATGATGATGATGATGATTATATTAGGGGTAGACCCTATGACCTACATTAAGCCATGATGATTAATAAAGACATTAAAGACATTTCAAAAAGGTCTCTAGCTTAGCACCGAGTGAACTAGAGTGAAGAGTGTCCCTTCCCACATAGGGAAGGTAGGATCATTATTGTACTCATGAGATTGGAGATTGTAATGCATGTATCATAAAGAGGGTCCCAACTATATCTCCTAGTTCTTGAACTATGTTGCCCCCATAGGAATACTAGCTAGTGGATCCATATAGATGTTATGTTCATGTTTTGATACTACCTTGGCAAATATTCCACCTTCCTTTGGTGTAGGATTCCATGACACCGGATTCCACATTAGCTCATGTGGTCTATGTCGATTAAGACATGATGCTCCCAAAAGTAAAATGAATTAATAAAGTGTACTCTAACTAGGATGACTTGAGAGGTTTGACTTAGTCGATGTAGGGCTATGGGACTCTACCTATACGTTGCACTAGTTAGCCTTGAAGGAAGTCTTGGAAGGATGTTCTTATGTATGTATATGCTTATAAATGTAAATGATGTGTACATGATAATCTTACATGTTGATGATACTATATGATAATGGTTTCACTTATGAACATATATTTGATCTCTATTGCTAAAGTATGATGTTATGTACTCTTAATTATATGCTATGTGGAGTTGGACATTAGTTATGGTTCTTGTTAGGTTTACTTGATTTAATAAGGTTATGCTTTGCTTAATCATTGCACTAGTGGAATTAATGAGGGTTCATTAGTAATAATCTTAATTTGATTATGATGTTATGAACTCTTATTCATGCTTGTTGATATTATAACTTGATGATAGAGTTGTCTTGATTATGTGCTCAATTATGTTGATATGCATGTTGGCTTGACTAGACTTAGTATTGTTTGTTTTGTGATATACATGATCCTGACTTAATGAATATGTCTTATTGATTGGTATGGTTTCTTGAATGTGCATAAGGCTTTTCAAAGTAAATTGCATATTTTATTAAAATGTCCCTTTTTAGCATGATTTTTATGTGTGTATGCATATGGTCCTAACTTAGTACAAGTGATGTAGGTCCTCACCACTCCGAGGACAATGCCATTTTCTAATTTCGGATATTGATTAGTCTTAAAGATAATATGTTCATTTACTTCATTTGAGTACTAAAGATTGTATAGCCTATATGTGGCGTCTATTGTATTGATGTATGGGTTATGCCAATTGTTATACTCTTGTTTAGATAGTCATGATATAAGACTGGTTTTAAGACTATGTTACATCTTATATATATGTGTGTGCAATAAAAGTAGAAGACTATGTAATCTTCTTATACGAAAAGTCTATGTATACTCGATATGAATATATATATTATGTGGATGCGAGAGGTCTATGTAAACCTCATGATAGAATAAAAATTTCCCAAACTTTTAACCTATGAATGTAATGATATAAGCTAAGAGGCTAGTCCTAGTCCTCGATGAGGACGACGACAATTACGTCTAGGGGGTGCTCCTCGGATGTGACACCTACAGTATGAGTGTCTAAGATCATCGACAGTTTAGTAACCCAACCAAGGGTTGGGGTCGTGTCACAAGGGAGCGGTTTCGAGAAGATGTAGTCAATTAGAATTTCATTCTAATTTTTCGTATCTAAAGATATTTACGTATAAAAACATGTTAAATCAAAATGGCGACACAAAAGTGTCAAATATCAAAAGGGGTTTTGTCACAAGTAAAGTAAAATGATAACAATGCAAAAGGGAATCAAGAATAGGGAAAATTTATTGGGGTGTGACAGCATTACAAGTTGAGATAGGCAGTTGGGTACATGCTTTCGAAAGGAAATTTGCAAGATAATGGTGACTAAGCTAGGCTTAGATGGAAATAAGTTCCCTCTCGGGCAACTTATCTGGTTTCAAATGTGTTTCTCGGACACTTATTTGCGTCATGAAGGTCAGCCTACGCTTTACCCCACTCACTCTCTCGAGCTGAGTGTTAGGATATGGGACTAGGGCTCACCCTTACAGGCTGAACCTCGTGTCAGCCTACTTCTTAGGCCATCAGTCTAACCGTCTTGGTTTCGCGACCTCCCTCTGGAGAAAAGCCTAAAATACATGGGTGACGTTGTATATTCAAATACAAACCCATTAAATAAACCAAACCACTAGGTGAAATCACTATTAAGATAGATCTAACTTATCAGCAAGCAAGAACCAACACATATTTGTTAAATCACACCCCAAGAATGGACGTTTTTTGCCACACATAAAGCAATAACAAATTATACCTAAAATGATAATGAAATCAGGTGGGTATTAGAAATTAAACATTAATATGAGCAAAGGCAGAAGAATAGAGAAGACCCACTTCCAACTTGGAGATAATGAAACCCTTCCTTCTTCAAGTCTCCTACAAAACCCTCTCGAAACTTTAGAGGAAGTACAAAAACTAAGGTTCTAAAAAGTGAAAATTAATAACTCTCTAAAGTAACACCTAAAGCTAGTATTTATAGTTTTCATATTAAATGTTTCGGTGGACCCTTCGGCGAGGTTAGTCGCGATTGCCGAATGACTCAGCGATTCGCCCTTATTCTGGTTCATCGCCTTTTATGCTTTGCCTTCAGCATTTTTATGTCCTGGATCATTAGGCGTTATACCTCTATTTTGCGAAATTGATCAGTGACACGACCCAAAACGAGCCGCGAGTGGCACCCCCCACTTATCCTACTATGTGAGCGAACCAACAAATCTAAACTAAACCCCAACGTTACCAATATTCCAACCATAACAAACAAATATAATGCGGAAGACTTAAAACTCATTAAATAACCAATAATAACTTCTAAAATTTAATACTTATTATTCCCAAAATCTGGAAGTCATCACCACAAGAACATCTATCCTCAAATTACTAAATCTAAGAGTATTTAAGAAACTAAAATAAGTAAATGAATGGTCCATGTCCGAACTTCAAGGACATCAAGACATGAAGGAGAGAATCCAGTCCAAGCTAAGAACGATAGCTCACCCTGAAATCTGATATGCTGAAGACTGGCTAGAGTTGCGGGCGAGACGAAGTTGATGGCACGTTAGCTGCACTCCACAAATAACAAAGAGAAAAATACAAGTAGGGGTCAGTACAAGGAACACGTAGTGAGTAGGTATCATCGGCCAACTCAAAATAGAAAGCAATATATATCAAATAATAATATAAAATCACTACTATACTCAACAGGTGACGACAACAAGTACAGAACCATTGGCCACAACACCAAGCACACCTATGAGGACTCAAGCCTCCACACCATACTCATTTGGGAAATTTTCTTCTTTAATTTTGAGTATATTACGTAATTCAGATCATTCTCTTTATTCTCCTTGTGTCGGAACATGACACTCGATCCCCTACTACTACGTGTCGGAACGTGACACTCCGATCCCCGAATACTACGTGTCGGTTCGTGACACCGATCCCTTAATTCTACGTGTCGGTTCGTGACACCCGATCCCCTAATTCTACGTGTCGGTTCGTGACACCCGATCCCCTAATTCTACGTGTCGGTTCGTGACAACCCGATCCCCTAATTCTACGTGTCGGTTCGTGACACCCGATCCCCTAATCTCATTACTTTAGTTCATCAAGCCTTCCCTTATGTCAAGGCATCATCATTAATAGAGAATATTTTAAGATTTAAGATTCAACAACCTCATCATTCTAATCCATCACAATTAATAATCACATCATGCAAACCACACAATTAAGCATATAGAAGACTTTACAATACTACCCAATACATATCATCGCTATTAGAGAGTTTACTATGAAATAGCATAACCATAACCTACCTCCACCGAGAATCGTGATCAAGCATGCTATTTCCCCAATCCCCTTTGTTTTCTTCTTCGTTCTCTCTCTCTCGCTCGTTCTTTCCTTCTCTTCTTTTTATTTTCTCTCCAGATTCTTTCTCTTTTACCCTAATTATCATATATTTCATTATGATGAAAGTAGCCCATTATTTATTTCCTTAGTATCTTCTTTAACCCCCAAGTAATTAAATTATTAAACTTACCCCACTATTTCCTAATTATAGCATGAATAGTCTAAAGACCCCTTAAAAACTTTTAGCAAAATCCGACCCAGTCGAGGTTTACCAACTCGTGACGGCCCGTCGTGCCTGCGACGTCCGTCCTGACAGGTCGTCACAGAGTTCAGAGACTCAAATTCAGTAAAGGGGTTTGTGCGGTCCGTCGTATCTACGACGGTCCGTGCTGCAATTATGTCTGTCGCGAAGTTCAGAGAGTTGATCCCCGTACCCAGATTTCAGAGTTTAAGTGTTTTGGCACGAAGACACCCGACGGACCGTCGTGCCTATGACGGTTCGTCCTACCTGTCGTCGAGGGTAATGAGGAGAGCACCAGGAGAATTACACAAGTGTGGGACGACGGAGTCCGTCACGGTCCGTCGTGACCATGACGGTCCGTCGCGTGAGCCGTCGACCTAGCCAGTTTTTATCAAAAGTAATTCTACTGCTCGAAACGACTAAACAGGTCGTTACACTTTTGATCCACTTCTTTCAGGGCTTCACATACTGGAACAAAGGGCGGAGTGCTTCCCTTTGGCGATTTTCCAAGTTTGATTGGCGAAGCTTAGGCTTCATCTTTTACGTAATTTTCAATCTTTATTGTTCCTTTTTACGCTTAAGTATCCATGCTTCCACTAATACTTCACATACCTGAAACCTAATAGTTTTTATCAGATAATGAGACGAAATAAGCATTTGAGGACACTATTTCTATCCCACAAAAAAGCCCTAAATGGGTAAAATTGGTGGACTCATCACCATTCATTCCGGTGTGACCAAGATGTACCGAGATTTGAAGCAACTCCTTTGGTGGTCGAGCATGAAGAAATATATAGAGAAGTTTGTGGCTACGTGTAAAAATTGCCAACAAGTAAAATATGAACACCAAAAGCCTGCAGGTTTACTTTAGAGAATGCCAATTTCAAAATTGAAGTAAGAAAGAATAGCTATGGATTTCGTAGTTGGTCTCCTTTAGACATTGAGAAAGTATGATTCAATTTGGGTAGTGATTGACATATTAACTAAGTCAACCCATTTTATTCTAGTCAGAACCGACTATAATGCTCAGCAATTATCTAAGGTGTATGTAAAAGAGATAATAAGGATTCATGAGGTGTCGTGGTACACAGTTCACATCCAAGTTTTGGGGGAAATTGTATGAGGAGTTGGGTACACAACTCACTTTTAGAACACAACTCACTTTTAGCACAACCTTTCATTCGCAAACTGACGAGTCAGAGATGACTATTCAAGTGTTAGAGGACATGTTGAGAGCATGTGTGATTTACTTTTGAGGACATCGGGATAAATTCCTACCTTTGCGTGAGTTTCCTGTAATAATAGTTACAACTCCAAAATTGATATGACACCATTTGAGGCACTTTATGGGAGAGGATGTAGATCATCCATAGGATGGTTTGAGGCTGAGATGTAAAACCTTTGGAGGTTGACTTAGTGACAGATGCTCATGATAAGATAAAAAGCATCAGAGCTAAGCTCCTAGCAGCCCAAAGTAGACAGAAAAAGTATGCAGACCATAAGGTAAGAGATATGGCAATTTAGACTGGTGAGAATATTCTTCTTAAGGTATCACCCATGGAAGTGGTGATGATATTCTGCTAGAAGGGAAAGATTATTCATCGATACATTAGACCATTTGAATTTCTTGATTGTGTAGGGACAGTGGCATATAGGTTGGCTTTACCTACTAACTTATCGGGAGATCATCTAGTGTTTCATGTGTCCATGTTGAAGAAGTATCATCGGGACATGGATTACATAATAAAATGAGACGCAATTGTGTTAGACAAAGACCTTCAAGTATTAGGAGGAATCTATTGCAATTCTTGATCGTAATTTCCAGAAGATGAGGACCAAGGAGATTATTCAATGACGTGCGAGACAAGTATCCTTAGTTATTCGATGATACAAGTACTACTCTTCCCTTACTTTAGCCAGTATTTTCTAGTTGATCACTCAAGGACTAGTGATTCCATCGTTAGGAAAAATCCAATAGAAAAAGAATTGGAGTCAGAAATTTTTTCAGTAGTTACTTTGAATTTTCTAACCTAGACCAGATTTGGACGAATTGGAGTCAGTAAGGTCTAGGTAAATCTGGTAACTAATGAGATATATAGTTGTGAATTTGATTACATGAATGGATAGACAAGATGTTACGGAACTTGTATGACTTTACGGTATCGAATTCGGGCAAGTAGAATTCCAGAAACTGACCTTTGCGTGAATGTGCAGTTACTTTGTGAGTGTCATGGGTTGAAGGTGTGTTGTGAAATGAGGATTTGAAAATTGTATTGTGCAAACCTCCAACGCACGTAGCAGGATAAGGTTTGTTGTGGCGTGACAATCGCTACTTAAGTCAGAAATAAATCTCAAAACATTATTATTCTGAAAACTTCATTCTTAAGATTTAGGAGACGGCCCCAGGTAATCTCTTGCAGTTTTTCCACGATTTTTGGTGCTAGAGGTAAGGATTTCGTCCCCCAAATTATTTTTTTGATCCATAAAATGTAAATTTTTGGGAAAATACCATTGGGAAAGGATTTTGACCTAAAGTTGATGATGGAAAAAAGCCCTAGGTGCACCTTAGGATCATGGGTTTGGTATTGGGTTATTAAAATTGTTGTAGTCCAAGTAAATTAGATCTTAATTATTGATCAGTGTGTGTTAATATTTTTTTATAAATCAAGAACAAGACGAATTTGGAAAGGGAAGAATCAAGTTTCCTTGGAGGATCAAGGTTTGTTCGAGGCTGGTGATGGTTGTGATTTCATGTTTGTGTGATGTATGTTAATAATTGCTTCATTAAAATACATGCATGTTTACAAATGTTGCATTATTCATCACACTAATTGTAAATAAATATGAACGAAAGATTGTAGTCCATGAGTCAACACTTGAATGTATGATTCACACATTGTTATTGTGATTGTGACATGTTGAATGTAACGAGTGTCACGTTCCAGCACACTACTTGGGATCAGATGTCACGTATTGACATACATATTATAACGGGTGCCACGATCCAACACACTAACTTAAAACGGGTGTCACGATCCGGTACACTTAATATTTTGGGTATGAGTTCCATGAAGGACCATTGACCAGTCATATATGTGTAGTATTGAGAATGTGGAATTGTACATTGATTCTGAAATGATGACTGATATTGTATATGTTCGGTATATGCTTGTTTACCATGTTATGAATACTTTCATATGTTTCGCTAACTGAATAGATGTGTGATCATATCAGTAAAGTGTGGTTGTGTATGGATTCTGCACTTGCTCCTTTTTTTTTGTTGAGTGCATGGCATCTTCAAGCGGCTAGTGACAGACTTCGCGTAGAAGATTACTGATCAAGACAGGATTTAAGGGTGAAGGAATTCTTTCAGGATGCCATGAGTTCTCTTTTTGTTTAGCCCACTCTTTCGGACTTAGACTAGTACTTTAGTTATTCTCTTGTTGCACCAATTTTCTTAGACTTGGTGAACTTTAAAATTTCGGTACATTGACTTTCAGTTTTAGGGGTGTTTTCGCAATGTTTAGTATTAAGTTTATCTAAACTGTTGGAGTTTATGATAACCCTATTTTTGTTT
Source organism: Solanum peruvianum (assembly GCA_027705065.1). Taxonomy (NCBI): domain Eukaryota; kingdom Viridiplantae; phylum Streptophyta; class Magnoliopsida; order Solanales; family Solanaceae; genus Solanum; species Solanum peruvianum. Next base: position 21,496,734 of record JAKWJD010001758.1, read on the forward strand.
CTTCAGTTGAACCTGCTTTCGTATCTTTAAATGTTAGTTTGGGGTTAGCTGATTAGTATTAATGGTTCTTTCATCGGAAGATTTGTGTGAATGTCACTCACGACTGTCTAGGTCGTGACTGGTGGCCATAGTATAAGCAATGTTTGAAATTTTTGCTTCTATAATTTTTATTTCTAAATTATTATTCCCTTCATTTCATTTTATGTGACATTATTTATTTTTAAACCATCACAAAAAGAGTAACTCATAAATACTATATTATTCTACTTTTAATTGTCATAGTTTACTTTTTTAGAGTCAAGCTATAAGAACTTTAACTAACAATTTATGATGTATTTTTCATCGTACTGAATTCGTGATAGCATAAAATTACAATTTATAGTACTCTTTATATAGTTTTCGAATATCTAATTATTTTTGTTTAAATACTAAATTAATGTAATCTAATTTAACTTTATTAGTCAAATTAACTTTAAAAAATGCAACATGAGAATTTAAAATGAACAGAGAAAGTATTTAAGAATTATTTTAAACCGCAAGTTTCAAAAAAAATTCTTTAATTAATAAATACTATTCCAAATTAAAGTATCACATTAAATAATACGAAAAGATCAGTACTATATTATTATCATATTTAAAATAATTTGATATCATTTGATAATTTCTAAATTTGATTTGATATTTACGACATGGTAGAGAATCAGTTTGATTATAGAGAAAAGACATTGAGAAGAATGTTTAAATCGAGGCAAACACCAGTGAAGAAAATCTTCATATGATTTGAATTCTGATAGAGGATCCTTGTGCCATTAACGTGTCCCATCTAGAGCAATCAACATTATTTCAAATTTGGAAAAGGCAAAAATAAATAATGTAGTAAAAATTACTTTTGATTAATAATTTTATTTAAAAGTGTATTGATACTAGTTAGATCTAAAAATAACATTAAAAAAATAAATTAAAAATAGTTAATTTCTAAGTTTCACGCAGCAACACTAGAACTTCTTGTGTTCAAATGTGCACATTAATGTACTCGATCGTATAAGTAATGCAAAATTTTGAATTTGTATATCGTTTCTTAAATACTTGTCAATTAACTTTTGTTAAATTATACTAATGCCGACAGTGCGTATCCAAAGGGGTTTTGTAGGTTCACATGCACCCATTCTCCTATATTTAAATTATAAATATAGTAGTGTTATATATGTGTAATGTGTATATATATTTTGAATACTGGTCCTAGCTCATTGTTTTTTTGGAAAAAAAATAAAAATAAAAATAAAATAGTAGTGTTTTATATTTTCTTAAAAATATTTAAATATAAATGTGTAAATCGACGATCAAATTATCATATTATTATAACAACAATAACTTTTAGCGGCAACAAATAGACATAATAATATAGAGTGATAAAGTCAATTCAATGTCACTAAATCCTTTAGAAACATATACATAGAGTGCTAATGCCGCTAAAAATATATATTTGCTTCAATTGTTAATTAATTGTCGCTAAAACTCATTTTTTATTTAGTGTATAATAATATGATGATTATGAGATGCACCTCTTCTATTTTTATTTTTTTATTTATTTAGCAACACCTCTCCAAATTACTATTGGTAACACTTTTGGCTTTTGAATTTATTTTTTTTAACAACTTTTTGCTTTAATCTTTCAAAATTTTCAAGTGTGTTACACTGAAAATTCCTAAAAGAAATGTCACAGTTAAAATTTTATATTATTGAATCAATTGTGTATTGAAATTTAAAACTATTAGTATTATATATTTTGTACCTACAATTTTTTAAATTTAACAGTTCAGTGTTAAAAAATTAAATGTCCAATCCATCCAATTTTTAATCTTAGATGCATCTTTTCGTAATAGTACATCCATCCTTTCGAAATTTTGGACACGCCTTAATCTCCAACCATATTATCTATTTTACTATTGAAATCTAGGATCCTCTATTTCTGTAGACAAAGAATTCTAACTCAATTGTCTATTTCTCTCTTTTTATTTAATTTGTTTTATTTTTTCTCCTCAATTTTATATTATTATTTTTAATTTTTTCTTATTTCATAATAAAAATTCTTTCATTCCTCTTTTATTTTTTTAAATAATCACCCTATATAATCTTCATGTAATATAAAGTTTTATTCTTTTCAAAGTTAAAAATTATATTTTATTCTAAATTTCTAAATAGCAAAAATCAAAAGCAAATATTAGTGATCCAACTATTCGTGAAGACATGTGACAAGAATAACTACAAATAGTTAAAAAGAAAAATAAATCACCACAACCGCAATCACAATCACAATATGTAATACCTCAAAAATAACTTAGGTGAAGCTAAAGCCTAACATGGTTTTCATGAGTTTCTAAGGTCCTAAAATGGTCTATAATGTGGTAATGAGGCAATGTCTAGAGTTTTAGGTGATTTGGAAGTGAAACGTCAAGGGATGACTAAGACGTTCGACGACTAAGTCACCTATGTGTCTCATGTGTGGTTATATGCCTATATGTGTGTTTCATGAGTAAATGAGGTCATTATATGAGTTATTATAGTGTTTATAGGTAGTATGTCACGTTTCGTGAAGTTTGGAGGTCAAACGTCCAAGAACGTCCATGATGTTCGAAAGGTTTGCCTTGAAACGACCTGGTGTATCTTGGCATGTTTCGTCGAGTTTCATGTGTTGTTTTCAATGAAATTGATGTGGGAGGTCCTAAAACTCGCATACGAACATATTCAGGTTGGAAACGTCTAGGTGAAAGTCTCTAAGGACCAACCAAGGGTCCTTGAGGAAGGACCCTTCTCAAGAGCCAAGACTGCCCAAAAAAGTCCCAAACGACAGAGGCAGTAGACGGCTCATTAGACAGTCGATGGGAGTCGTGGGTCAGGACTTATGCATGGGAGAAGTCCATTCCAAATATAATCCTCAGTCCCAAACCACGGACCAACAGGACAGTCCGTTGGTTGGGAAACGGATCGTCATTTTGAATCGTCTGTAAGGGCTGTCAATTTCCGAGCTTACATTTAATTCTAGGGGTGAAGTGGTATATTCACCCCCCACGTCCAAATAAGACTTTAGGCGGATACTTAGGGGTACTTTTTGTATTTTAAACATGTTTATATGCCTTAAACACTTAGGAGAATTCATTCTTCAATATCAAAAACCCAAAAATATCCTAGAAATTCTCTAGAAATCTATTGAAGCCAAAACTCAAGAAAGAGCTTGGATCGGAGAATTGAGTGGTGATTCTTCATCAAATTGGTGTATTAACATCATTGAGGTATTGTAACGACCAGTTTAGTCGTTTTGAGCAGCAGATTTTATTTCAGGAAAACTGGCTGAGACGACGGATCCCACGACGGACCGTCATGGGCATGACGGACCGTCGAGGGGGTCTCGTTCCAAAACACTTAGAATTCTGAAATTTGGGTACTGAAATCGATTCTCTGAACTTCGTGACGGAATGGCAGGACGGACCGTCACAGGTAGGACGGACCGTCACAGGCGTGACAGGCCGTCACAGACCCTTTAGTGAAATTGAGTCTCTGAACTCTGTGACGGAAGCAGCAGGACGGACCGTCGCAGGCACGACGGGCCGTCACAGGCTGCGTAATCCCAGGCTGGGTCGGATTTCTGTAAATATTTTAAGGGGCGTTTTGGACTATTCCTGCTTATAATTATAAAGTTAGTGGTTTAATATTAATAACTCAATTACTTGGGGGTTAAAAGAGGTAACCTTGAGTTAATTAGTGAATTACTATTGCCATATTTTATACTTAATTATATGATAATTAGGGTAAAAGAAAGAGGGTTTGAATAAGAAAAATAGAAAGAACAAGAGAGGGAAAAACGATTGATAGAGAGAGACGAACGAAGAGGAAAAAAACAAAGCTTTGGGAAATTGCTTGCTTGATCACGAATCTTCGGTGGAGGTAGGTTATGGTTATTAGGATATTCGTAGTAGAGACTCTTATAGAGAATGATATGGGTTTGGGTAGTATTATAAAACCTTCTATATGCTTAATTGTGTGCTTACATGATGTGATTATATAATTGTGATGAATAAGCATGATGAGGCTATTGAATCTCTAATCCTAAATTTACTTTGTTAATAATGATGTCTTGGTATAAGAGAAGGCTTGATGAACTAAAGTAATGAGATTGATGATGCCTGGTATAAGAGAAGGCTTGATAAACTAAAGTAATGAGATTGATGATGCTTGGTATAAAAGAAGGATTGATGAATTGATAGAATGAGATTAGTGGAGCGGTGTCACGAACCGAAACATAGAATTAGGGATCGGAGTGTCACGTTCCGACACAGAATAGGGATCAGGTTCACAAACCGACACGTAGAATTAGGGGATCGGGTGTCACGAACCGACACGTAGAATTAGGTGATCGGGTGTCACGAACCGACACGTAGAATTAGGGGACGGGTGTCACGAGCCGACACGTAGAATTAGGGGATCGGGTGTCACGAACCGACATGTAGAATTAGGGGATCGGTGTCACGAACCGACACGTAGAATTAGGGATCGGAGTGTCACGTTCCGACCATAGTAGTAGGGGAGCAGAGGGTCACGTACCGACACGAGAGGATTAAAGATAATGAATCTTGAAAGATGTTAATATACTCAATCTAATGAACCCATTCCCAAATGAGTATGGTATTGAGGCTTGAGTCCTCATGTGTGACTTGGCATACTTATTAATGATTATAGTACTTGTTGTTGCTACATGTTGAGTATTGTAGTTGATTTTATTATATTACTTGTTATATATATATTGTTTTCTATTTGGAGTTGGCCGATGATACCTACTCAGTACTTGTGTTTGTACTGACCCCCTACTTGTATGTTTCTTTCTTTGTTATTCGTGGAGTGCAGAAAACGTGCCGTCGTCTTCAACTCAATCGCAACTCTAGCCAGTCTTCATTACACCAGATTTCAGGGTGAGCTAATGCTTCTAGCTTGGACTGGACCTTCTTCTTCAAGTCTTGATGCCTTGAACTTCCGGCATGGACTAGCTTTTTATTTATTTAGCTTCTTAGAATACTCTTAGTTTAGTAATTTGAGGATAGATGTTCTTGTGATGATGACTTCCAGATTTTGGGGAATAATAGTTGTTGAATTTTAGAAGTTATTTAATCAATGTTCAGAGAATGAGATTTAAGTCTTCCGCATTACTTTCTGTTGATATTATATTGAAATGTCGGGTTTTGTATTGGTTGGTTCGCTCACATAGTAGGATAAGTGTGGGTGCCACTCGCGGCTCGAATTGGGTCGTGACAAACTTGGTATCAGAGCATTAGGTTCGTTGGTCTGATCACACAAGAACGAGTCTAGTAGAGTCTTAAGGAACGGTAGGGGGACGCCTTTACTTTTCTTTGAGAGGCTATAAGACTTTAGAAAAATTCCATTCTTTCTTTCTTTCTTTCGTGCTATTACTTGGGTCCAATTGGTATCTAGGTGATACAAATTGGTATTTGGCCATCTTCACTCTATTTTGCAGATGGTTAGAACTAGAGCAACAACTGCGCTAACACCAACACCGGCAAGACAAGAAGCGTCTGAGCCAGCCACTGGGGCTGTAATTCGAAGAGGAGTAGTGGCAAGAGGCCGTGGAAGAGGTCGTGGGAGGACGTCCTCTAGAGGAAGAGGACAAGCACCTAGTCCATCCAATACTAGGGCGGTGACTCCTCCACCGACTGAGGAAGTAGTAAGAGAGGGTGAGGAAGGGGAAATGAGCAAGTGCAGAATGAGGAATTACCACCCCAACCTACCCTAGAGATGATTAATCAGGTTCTTGCTTATCTTAGCGGGTTATCTGATCAGGGACAGACACCTCCAGTGTTTTCTGCACCAGCACCTCAGGTTCCGAGGGTACAACATGCAGCTACTGTGGCTCCCCGTATGGATGCCTCATTGGAAATAGGCACGTTTCCTCGTCTCTCTACTACAGGCCTATAATGACAAATGATCAGCATGAACTTTTCAGTAAGTTCTTGAAATTGAAACCTCAAGTCTTCAAGGGTGCTAATCTGAGGATGCCTACGATTTTCTGGTTGACTGTCATGAGCTACTACACAAGATGGGTATAGTAGAACGGTTTGATGTTGTGTTTGTGACTTACCAGTTTCAAGGGAACGCCAAAATGTGGTGGCGGTCACATGTTGAGTGTCAACCAACAGAGGCACCACCTATGACTTGGGCATCATTCTCTAGCTTGTTTATGGAGAAGTATATCCCCCGGACTTTGAGGGATAGGAAAAGAGATGAGTTCTTGAGCCTAGAGCAAGGTAGGATGTCGGTTACTACTGCTATGAGGCTAAGTTTTGTGCATTATCCAGGTATGCCACCCAACTTTGTTTCAGTCCACAAGAGCGGATTCGCCGTTTTGTGAAGGGGTTGAGGTCAGAATTGCGGGATTTCAGCCTTACAAGTAGCGGCTACGGCAAAATCCTTTAAAGAAGTGGTAGACTTCGTGATAGAGGTGGAAGGAGTGAAGCCAGATGACTTCACCATGGCATCGACATCAAAAAGGTTTCGAAAGGGAGGTGAGTTTTATGGTTCTTACTCTAGAGGACAGGGTTCAGGAGGTTACTCAGTCCGACCAATTCAGTCTTCACTACAGACTGTAGTTGGGGGTCCACCTCAGACCGGTCAACACTTCTCTGAGAGACCTATGCTCGACTCCAGAGAGTGTTATGGATGTGGGGAGACTGGACATATTAGGAGGAATTGTCCAAAACAGATTTATAGACCCCCAATAGCTAGAGGTAGAGGTGGTCATGGTAGAGGCCGTTACTCTGAAGGACGTGGTGGCCGAGGTAATGGTGGTCACCAAAATGGCAGGGGCAACGGGCAGACAGGCGATAGGGCCCATTGTTATGCTTTCCCTGGGAGATCTGAAGCGGAGACATCTGATGTTGTTATCACAGGTAATCTTTTGATTTGCGATTGCATGGCTTCTGTATTATTTGATCCTGGCTCCACATTTTCATATGTATCTTCCTCATTTGCTACTGGTCTCAATTTACATTGTGAATTGCTTGACATACCTATTCGTGTGTCTACTCCGGTGGGTGAGTCTGTGATAGTTGAAAAAGTATATAGGTCTTGTTTGGTGACTTTTGTGGGGAGAAATACTCATGTAGACTTGGTTATCTTAGAAATGGTTGACTTCGATGTAATTCTGGGTATGACTTGGCTTTCTCCGAATTTTGCAATCTTGGATTGTAATGCTAAAACTGTGACGTTAGCCAAGCCTGGGACAGATCTGTTAGTGTGGGAGGGCGACTACACTTCCACTCCGGTTCGTATCATCTCCTTTCTTCTTCCTAAGAGAATGGTTAGTAAGGGGTGTTTAGCTTTCTTGGCACATCTCAGGGATGACACTACCCAAGTACTTTCAATTGAGTCGGTTTTGGTAGCTCATGAGTTTCTGGATGTGTTCCCTGCAGATCTTCCTGGTATACCACCGGATAGAGATATTGATTTTTGCATCGATCTGGAACCGGGTACTTGCCCCATTTCTATACCCCCTTATAGAATGGCTCCCGCGGAGTTAAGAGAGTTAAAGGCCCAACTTCAAGAGTTGTTGAGCAAAGGCTTCATTAGACCAAGTGCATCTCCTTGGGGTGCTCCGGTGTTATTTGTGAAGAAGAAGAATTGGGTAAGACCTACTAATGTGTCAGAAATAAGGAGCATTGTTGGTTTAGCTAGCTATTACCGTCGATTTGTCTAGGGATTCTCTTCCATTGCTTCCCAATTGACGAACTTGACTAAGCAGAATGTTCCATTTGTATGGTCGGACGAATGTGAGGAAAGCTTTCAGAAACTCAAGACCTTGTTGACTACCGCACCAATCCTTACCCTGCCAGTGGAATGTAAGATTTTCATTGTCTATTGTGATGCATCCTATTCGGGTTTGGTTGCAGTGCTAATGCAAGAGAAGAACGTATTTGCTTATGCTTCAAGGCAATTAAAGGTGCACGAACGTAATTACCCGACCCATGATTTAGAGTTGGCCGCGGTAGTATTTGCATTGAAGCAATGGAGGCACTATCTATATGGGGTTAAGTGTGAAGTCTATACGGATCATCGTAGCCTACAGTATTTCTTTACTCAGAAAGATTTGAATTTGAGACAGAGGAGATGGATGGAACTACTGAAGGACTACGATATCACTATTCTGTATCATCCGGGAAAAGCTAATATTGTGGCAGATGCTTTAAGTAGAAAGGCAGGAAGCATGGGAAGTCTAGCTCACTTGCAAGTTTCTAGACGCCCGTTGGCTAGAGAAATCCAAAACTTGGCTAATGACTTTATGAGGCTAGAAGTAAATGAGAAGGGAGGATTTTTAGCTTGTGTGGAGGCGAGATCTTCATTTCTTGACAAGATCAAGGGAAAATAGTTTGATGATGAGAAACTAAGCCGAATTCGGGATATGGTGTTGCGAGGAGAGGCTAAAGAGGCGATAATTGATGAGGAAGGTGTTTTGAGGATTAAGGGAAGGGTATGTGTGCCCCGTGTTGATGACTTGATCCACACTATTCTTACAGAGGCTCATAGTTCCGGATATTCTATACATCCGGGTGCAACCAAGATGTACCGTGACCTAAAGCAACACTTTTGGTGGAGTAGAATGAAGCGCGACATTGTTGATTTTGTTGCCAAATGTCCAAATTGTCAACAAGTATGAACACCAGAGGCCTAGAGGGACATTTCAGCGAATGCCCATTCCTGAATGGAAGTGGGAGAGAATCGCAATGGACTTCGTGGTTGGTCTTCCAAAGACAATGGGCAAGTATGACTCTATTTGGGTGATTGTTGATAGGTTAACTAAGTCTGCTCATTTCATTCCGGTCAAGGTGACTTACAATGCAGAGAAGTTAGCCAAACTTTATATCTCGGAAATCGTTCGATTGCATGGAGTTCCACTCTCCATCATATCAGATAGAGGTACGCAGTTTACTTCTAAGTTTTGGAGAACACTGCATGCTGAATTAGGTACTTAGGTTGGACCTTAGTACTGCATTTCACCCTCAGACCGATGGTCAGTCTGAGCGAACGATTCAAGTGTTGGAGGATATGCTTCGTGCATGTGTGATAGAATTTGGTGGTCATTGGGATAACTTCTTACCCTTAGCGGAGTTTTCATAAAATAATAGCTATCACTCAAGTATTGATATGGCTCCATTTGAAGCATTGTATGGGAGGAGATGTAGGTCTCCCATTGGTTGGTTTGATGCATTTGAGGTTAGACCTTGGGGTACTGACCTTCTGAGGGAATCGTTAGATAAAGTGAAATGCATCCAAGAAAAGCTTTTAGCGGCTCAAAGTAGGCAAAAGGAATATGCGGATCGAAAGGTTAGAGACTTAGAGTTCATGGAGGGTGAAAAAGTCTTGTTGAAGGTTCCACCCATGAAAGGGGTGATGCGGTTTGGTAAGCGAGGTAAGCTTAGCCCAAGATATATTGGTTCCTTTGAAGTATTTAAGCGAATAGGGGAGGTGGCTTACGAATTAGCCTTGCCTCCAGGGCTGTCCGGAGTGCATCCGGTATTTCATGTGTCTATGTTGAAAAGATACCATGGGGATGGAAACTACATTATTCGTTGGGATTCAGTTCTGCTTGATGAGAATTTGTCTTATGAGGAGGAGCCTGTTGCCATTCTAGATAGAGAAATTCGCAAGTTGAGGTCGAGGGAGATTGCATCCATCAAAGTTCAATGGAAGAATTAACCAGTTGAAGAAGCCACTTGGGAGAAGGAGGCTGATATGCAAGAGAGATACCCACATCTTTTCACAGATTCAGGTACTCCTTCTCGCCCTTGTTTCTTTTCTTGTGATCGTTCGAGGACGAATGATGGGTAAATTGGTATCTATTGT